>JAWWNI010001250.1:0-19619 GCA_034642065.1 Darevskia nairensis
CTGATCAGGCATAGGCAAACTCGGCCCTCCAGATGTTTTGGGACTACAACTCCACCATCCCTACCTAACAGGAACAGTGGTCAGGGATGATGGGAACTGTAGTCCCAAAACATCTGGAGGGCCGAGTTTGCCTATGCCTGTTCTTGATCTTAGCATATCAGGAAGAGGTCTTCATTCAACATTCCAATCTGATGCACAACTTTCTACATGCATAGTGTTTCAAAAAAATAAATAAATGACTCCTAAAGAGGTACAGCCCATATTTCTACCACTCAAATCAACCACATCATTCTGCCCGGTGTATATAATGGTTACAATCAGGGCTTTTTTTTAGCCAGAACTCACTGGAACTCAGTTCTGGTATCTCTCAGGTGGGCACCATTGTCATTATAACAGAACAAGGAGGTGTTCATTGTGAGTTTTGGCACCTCTGTTCCCCCCCCCCGCCCTCTTCTACCCATCCTACTTCCAATAACAGAATGCCCTGAAGTGCTTGAACAGCATGTGGAAAGCCCACTCAGAGAGACCGCTTCTGTTTTCTATATCTTCTGTTGGACCTCTGGACAACTTCGAAGTTCGACCATCTCCACTATCATTCATTGTTACAAGGATTAACTTGCTAACTTGCCTTGCTTTCTGTTGTTGGGACCCTTGTCTAAAACGTATGTGCCGAGAATCCCCACGTCACACACAATCCCTCCAATAAAATCTTATAGCAGAAAAGTATATTACCTATTGCACTGCCAATTGTCAGTAACCCTATTACCTGGTATTGCCTCCTCTTATGAGCCAGTGGTCTAGAGACGAGCATAGCCACCCCAAACCGCATCAGGGTCTTCTTCAATCTTTGGTACCGTTTCCTGAAGGTTACAAAGAAAAGGCAAGTCAGGAAACAAGAGACAACTGTGGGAATGTGGTGGTGGTGGGGAACCATCACTGAAACTTCCTAGCCAGTCCCACTGAAATCAGTACACATCATTGCACCAGGACTGAATGGAGTTTGGGCCTTTCATTTAATGCTAAAAACAGTTCTGTGGCCTTCAAGCTTCCAACAGCACTACAACCTTTGCACTTTCTGACCTTGCCAGGTAACCCCGGAAATGAGCCTGGATGACCAAGGCCTTCTCCTTGAAGACCTGGAACCGCCTACGGTTGATGAGGCCTCTGAGATTGCGCTGAAGGGTAACAATCGCCCAGCTCAGCTTTTGATTCCATCTTCTCTCTAGCATCTGCCTCGCTTTTTCCTTCAAGAACACCTGGGCGGGAAAGGAGGCAATAAAGAACATTGTTATTTGCAAGTGAATAGCCCTAATGTTACCTATGCCCAAGTCTTCAATGACCAATTTGTCAAAGACTATGCAAATAAAAAAATTCCTTCCAGAGACCAACTAAGTTTGTTCTTGGTATGAGCTTTCATGTGCATGCACACTTCTTCAGATAAATGAATCTAGTGGGGGTTTATTTATTTCATATTTACTTTTATTTATTTTTGTTTATTTCATATTTACTTTCTTTCTCCAGTCGAGCATGAAGAGTTGCTGAGGCTCAGTGTATATATTTGATTTATACCAAAATATTTATTTTATCAGTTAGCAACTAAAAGAGCCCATTTAGGCTAACCACCTTTTCCAGCCTAAGAGCAGCATTCCTTTTTGGGCAACCTCGGAATGACTACATGCCAGTGGTGAAAGCGGGTAGAGCAACAAATGTTCATTTTATCTCTGTACAGTTAGTTCCAACACACACACACACACACACACACACACGCGCGCGCACGCGCGCTCTATCCTCCATTCAGGTAAGTAAGAGTCACTATCAGAGTGTAAGGACACATTACAGGCAAAAACATTTGGGTCAGTGAAGGGTATGGCCTGATAGAGAGTCCCGGAGGGCCAAAATTGGTCCCCAAGTCTGCTTTAAAGGTAAAGGGACCCCTGACCATTTGGTCCAGTCGTGTCCGACTCTGAGGTTGTGGCGCTCATCTCGCTTTATTGGCCGAGGGAGCCGGCGTACAGCTTCCAGGCCATGTGGCCAGCATGACAAAGCCGCTTCTGGCGAACCAGAGTAGCGCATGGAAACGCAGTTTACCTTCCCGCCGGAGCGGTTCCTATTTATCTACTTGCACTTTGAAATGCTTTCGAACTGCTAGGTGGGCAGGAGCTGGGACCGAGAAATGGGAGCTCACCCCGTCGCAGGCATTCGAACTGCCGACCTTCTGATCAGCAAGCCCTAGGCTCTGTGGTTTAACCCACAGCGCCAAGGGGACTCTAATCCAGTTGCCCCTTTGGAATTGAGAGCCTTTGTAATGTAGTGGCCAGAGTGTTAGACCAGGACCTGGGAGACCAGGGTTCAAATCCCCACTTGGCCACATAAGGGATTAGGCAGTCCTTGGGATGCCCTGGACCCAAATTGTTAAGGACCTTGTAAATCAATATAAGAACCCTGAACCTGGCCCGGTAGCGTATGAAAGTGAAAGCTTTCAAGCACCGGAGTTACATGCTGGCGATAGTTGTTGTCTCCATTAACTGTCTACTCACAGCATTTTGCACCAGGCCAAGGGTAGCCCTGTATAGAGCACATGGCAGTGATAAGTCATGAGGTTACCAAGAGAATGCAACCCCCTATGAAACCAACAGCATGCACACGGCCTTTCATAAGTTGCAGGGAAGAGAAGTGCTAAGGCACACCACCTTGGTGACTCCAATCTGATAGAGCTCCGAGAGATCTCCCACCACCTGTGAAAGCACTACGGCGCAACCATCTCTCTCCCGCAAGGAGTTCTGCCCTCGGCCAGCCAGGACTCCATACCTGATGAGCAGAAAGGAGACAGAACCATCTGCTAAAACTCCTTCAAGCGCAGGGTGTTGCAGAGAAAGGAAGCAAATCCCAGCACTTTGGGAGCCAGGGACAACCTGTCTATTGAACATTCGTTCTGATTTGTTTGCATGGTGGTTCTGTGAAGTTGTTCTACACCACCATTATTCCCAGGCTTTCCAGTGCATTTTTCCTTACCACAAAGTTCCAGGCTTTTAGAAACCTCCCCAATTCCCTAAGGTCAGATGAAGAGTCTGCGGAGAATGTCCAAATAATCGATCAACTGCTGTACCTTTTGAGAATGGCTCCTACAGTCTGGAATAACACCCAATTTCGACCCTGGAAGTCTTTTCCAATTAGTATTCTAAAACATTTGAAGTTGGCTGCAACAGTCACTATGTTTTATTGCTCCAACTGTTTGGTTTGGCGTGCTTGATTTACTATCGTTATTGCATCTTAAATTGTTATTATTTTATTGGTGTGCCTTTCTTTTACAACGTTGTGTTAAAATAGGAGGAGGGACAAGTGACAGGCTTACCTGATTAGGAAATGGCGGAATGGAATGCGGATGGGATAGCCTTCTTTCCTGATGCATATGGCCTCCAAAATCCCAGAATGCCTTAGCTGAGAAGCCACGTATTCAGTGTCAAAGATGTTTGGCACCTGAAGTTTAAAGGGAATGGTCTCAATTAGCCAAATAAAGAAGGGAACAAGGACAAGACACAGAAAGACGGCTGGAAAGAACCAGTGCGTTGCCGGCTCCCCCCACAAATGACATCTGTGATCCCCAGGCTTGTCCACATTGGAACAACATGTGGATATTCCTGTGCTGCCCTGGGCATTTCCCCTCTTTAATTGGAGGTCTTTTCCCAGTTCCGACTTTCCAAAGATTTTAAAGGAAAAACACATTTAAAGTGTGTGGGTGGGTGGGTTCAAGGACAACACTGGGGTGGGGAGGACATCATATGGACACCCCTGCATTAAAGGGGAAACAGGCTAATGCAAATCCATGGCTACCCAAACGGCTTGTGTCAGGCCAGCCTAAGACTATGTAGAGTTACTGGGTGGCTGAGATTTTGGATACATGAGAGGGAATATTGGTACAAGACCTGCAATGAGCAAAACAGTTTCTCATCTAGCTTCCAAATATACGTAATTTGACGCTGTTTCTAGCAGAGGAACTAGATGGACATCTAAAGCGTCCTTTGTTTTTAAAGCAAGTTTCTAGCTTGTTTCTAGCCATCAGAATACGTGGGGTGGGCTGCCAAAACGTTACTGTACTCAGGAGCAGACTTTCTGGAAATTGGACAAGCATCCATGGAACTGCCAATGGCAAAAGTTGATGGGAAGCTGTAGTTCAGCAACATCTGGAGACCCAGAGGTTCCCAACACCTGGGTTAGAGCATGTTTTCACAGAATCATAGAATTGTAGAGGTGGAAAGGACCATGAGGGTCATTTAGCTCAACCTCCTGCAATGCAGGAATCTTTCGCCCAACGTGAGGCTTGAACCCGTGACCGTGAGATTAAGAGTCCCATGCTCTACCGACTGAGCTATCCTTGAGCATGTGTATGGAAGAACTTTTCATTGATTTGCATCATAATAATAATAATTTATTATTTATACCCCGCCCATCTGGCTGGGTTTCCCCAGCCACTCTGGGTGGCTTCCAACAGAATATTAAAATACAATAATCTGTTAAACATTAAAAGCTTCCCTAAACAGGGCTGCCTTCAGATGTCTTCTAAAAGTCTGGTAGTTGTTTTTCTCTTTGACATCTGGTGGGAGGGCGTTCCACAGGGCGGGTGCCACTACCGAGAAGGCCCTCTGCCTGGTTCCCTGTAACTTGGCTTCTCGCAGCGAGGGAACCGCCAGAAGGCCCTTGGCGCTGGACCTCAGTGTCTGGGCAGAACGATGGGGGTGGAGACGCTCTATCAGGTATACTGGACAGAGCCGTTTAGGGCTTTAAAGGCATAACTTAGCCGGGGCATTGACTTGGTGGCATCTCAAAGACAGCATCAGGTACATTCCAGCCCTGCAAAGACAAAGTCTTACCTTTTTGGAATTAGGCTTGATGCACCGAACAAAGAAAATGTGGCTCCTGTAGGAGAGAGAGAAAAGAAGTACCATAAGTGTGTCCAATTTAAAACAGCATGAGATGTGGCTCCGAACTGATTCTCCATCTTGAGAACCACAGCCCACTGAATGGGTGATCAGCAGCTCACTCTTTGGCCCTGCCTTCCCACAGGCTCATGCTCCGTGCCATGAGGTGGCAACACAAATTGGTGCTGGCACCACCACTTTCCCTCACCTGTCTAGTTTAGCTGTGAGATCTTGCAAGGAGTGCTGGAATCTAGACACTAACGTAGAAGCTTGATGCGTCGGCCCTTGGACTCTAGTTCCACTTCCCGGTTCTCTCTGGTTCATCTGCTGTTCCTTCACTTTCTCAAAAAGATGGGACACCAGCTTTGGAAAGGTGGACAAAAGAAATCAAAGTTTCAAAATAATCTTAGAACATTTAGTTGAAACGTTAGCATGGAGAAGGACCAGCTCCCTCCATACTCCGCCAATGAAAAAAGCAAAGGGCAGTTTTCAAACAATCCAACAGACCAACAAATAAAATAAAATTTTATTATAGCCTCTTAAAACAAATGTCCTTTACATTAAAAAAATTAAGGTAAAGGACCCCTGACAATTAAGTCCAGTCACGAACGACTCTGGGGTTGCGGCACTCATCTCGCTTTACTGGCCAAGGGAGCCGATGTTTGTCCGCAGACAGTTTTTCCGGGTAATGTGGCCAGCATGACTAAGCCACTTCTGGCAAAACCAGAGCTGCGCACGGAAACGCCGTTTACCTTCCTGCCGGAGCGGTACCTATTTATCTACTTGCACTTTGACGTGCTTTCGAACTGCTAGGTTGGCAGGAGCTGGGACCGAGCAACGGGAGTTCATCCCGTCATGGGGATTCGAACCGCCGACCTTCCAATCGGCAAGCCCAAGAGGCTCAGTGGTTTAGACCACAGCGCCACCCGCGTCCCGTCCTTTACATAAGGTTCTACAATTACACAGTATCCTTTATATATAAAAGTTTGATCAGCCAGTGCTGCTTATGCAGAAGATGGAACCATAGCTGCAGATGCTTGCACCAGTTATAAAATAAATCTAAAAATAAACCAACTCCTCTCTAAAACAAACAAAACAGAGCTATTTTGGAACAAGGGAGTGCCATGTGAAAGCATATACACCTCAGGACTGATTTTTCTATTCACCAGGAAACTGGCATACAATTAAGTGTCTCTTGATGTCTACCAGTACCACAGCACAAAGAAATTAGTATCAGACAGAGTCTACGTCTCTTGACTGTATGATCACAGGAATAGTCTGCACTGCAGAAGCATAATAATTAACCCAAACTATTTGACTGTACCTTGTGGTGGCTGTGGGAAAATATCTCCAGGACCTCTGGGCGTAACAGATCATGGTTTTTATTCAGAAACTTGTGGACCTGTAAAGCCAAATTCCACATCACTCTCATTTGTGGATATCAAATCCAAACTCTTCTTGTTGTTGTTTTTAAAAACTACGTTAACAGACCTTCTGAGGCTACAATCCGATACTCGCTTACCTATGAGTAAACTCCACTGAAGTCCCATCAATGGGACTTCTAAGTAGACATGTTCAGGAGTGCACTGTGAATCTCCTGTCAGCATAGTTCTTAGTTTACTTGCCATCCTGATTTCCAGCCTTTTCTGAGGAAGTTCTTCAGCCCCAACTCTTGACTTGTTTTTGCAGATTAGAAAACAGGATAGCTGCCTGCGAAGCTGGAGGTCCACTATCCAGTCTAATAAACAAGTTTGCCCAACCCAAATCAAGTAATAATAATCAAGCCATAATTTCAGTTCTATTCCCTCCCCCCCCATTTTTTTTTTGTCTAGCCCCTCTTTTTCTAAAGAACCATTCAATACAATGGACAGCGTTCAAGTAAGTTGTTACATACCTGAAACGGGGACTACTCTCACAATGGGACTTCCTCCTCCATTGTCCCCTAAATCTGATCTGGAGGGTTGGAGAAAAACCAAGAACAGATTTAGGGAAAGAAGACAGGGGGAGTCTTATTGAGCGAGTGGACCTCGTTCGGTATATTGCATACCCCATTTAGCGCTACATAGAATTATACTCTAGATAACAGACTGGAAGAGGACAAATTGAAAGAGCAGTATGCATGTTTAGAAGGCACTTTAAGACCATTAAATTTGGGTTTGCAAAACTGGGAGCTCTTTGGACACCCCTGTTGGTTGACCAATCCAGAGTGAAGAGACTGAAACATCCAGGGCTCTTCCTTTGGATTACTAGCAGTAAAGTGGCTGCCATCCAGAACCTCTCCAGATGAAGTTGTGGCAAATTGACATGTCCTACTTCAGGCATAGGCAAACTCCGGCCCTCCAGATGTTTGGGGACTACAATTCCCATCATCCCTAGCTAACAGGACCAGTGGTCAGGGATGATGGGAGCTGTAGTCCCAAAACATCTGGAGGGCCGGAGTTTGCCTATGCCTGTCCTACCTGCTTGGGTGAGCAAAACTTGCTTTTGTGCTGCTTGAGCTAGGCAAACAAGTGCAGGTTAAATAGGGAAAGCAGGGAATGTTGGAAGGGAGCAGGCCCCTATATACCTGGTAGGTAACTGGTCCTGCATAATGCTGCACAGTGAAGACAGGCAAAGGCAGCTTCGGCTTGACATACCAAGGACTGTTGGCATGATGGTAATGGCACTTCTGCAAGAAGGTGTGGTCTGTGGCCTGGATAGGAGATAAAACTCTCACACACAGCAAAATAACAGCTAGAAGTTGGGCATTTAGGCTGTGTGCATGCTATACCTTTCAAGCACATTTGGAAGAACAATTCCCACCCACCCACCCCCACCACCACCCCAAAAAAAGAATGCTGGGCAATGCAGTTTAGCCCTCGGAGAGTTGGCATGCACTTTAAATGTACTATAGTGCATATGCAGCCATTGTGTCACAACCCCATGATGTGGAACTGTCTATCAGCTGAGATTTGGCAGGTATCCTCACGTTTGACTTACAGGCATCTCTTCAATACTTTTTTATGCTGACAGGTCTATGCTGCTGTTTGAAGCTGTTTTGACTGGCCAGTGATTGTAATGATTGCTTTTTTAATGTTGTTTTATTGCTGCAAACCACCCTGATATTGCAGTGTATAAACTGTGGTAGATAAATGGTTTTATAAAAAACAAAAAACAAATATTGATCAACCACATCCTTAGTAGCATGTGGAGGTATTTTTAATGTTTAGGGATCTGGACCCACAGATAAACCAATTTGCTGGTTATCATGCCATTTCAATAGGACATGGGGTTCCCACTGTGGCCCATGGACCAGGTGACTCACCGAGTGCCCGTGAAAAACACTTAGAATTCGAATTCTATGGAAGTCAAGTGTATTATATAATACAATACAATATAAGAAATAAAAGAAGCAACAAAATACAATAAAAATCATATCAGCATCCAGCACAGAGCATTACATTTGGCAGGAAAAAATATATATTACATGGCCCACCAAAATCCTCAGCAATTTTCAAGTGATCAGTGTGTTATATGATACAAGTACAATCTTATATTTAAGGGATTCTTAGTGCTAAACTTATATTAGTTCCCCCATCTGATACTGTCAGGGGAACACCAGGGGGCAGCGGAGAGCCAGTAGAGGAGGAAGGAAGGCTCTCTGATGCTGTGAGCAGCAAACACCACTCAAGGGTCTCAGAAGAATCCTCCAGTGGGAGGGAGAGACAGGAAATGAGCTCTGCAGTGGAGGGGCTGTCGGATGCTGCCAGGTCCGGACACCAATTAATGGTTCAGGGACAGAGGGGGAAATGGTGGTCCCGTCGCCTCAATTACGTAAGGTGCAGAAACGGAAGGAGCAGAGGAGGAGACTAGGGGTCCCCAAATTATTATGTTGGGGGTGCTCCCGAAAAGCGCCACTTCCGGAATCTGAGAGTGACTAAGACGGTCATGGAAACTTAAGCTCTGACTTGTATATATCTGTATAATAAAACCTATGTAACTAGAAGGATCCTGAGTCGGATGTCGTTACTCGTGAGGAGCACTATGAAACCCTTACAGGTACCAAGTACGGTGGTACCTCGGGTTAAGTACGCTTCAGGTTAAGTACGCTTCAGGTTAAGAACTTTGCTAAGAACAGAAATCGGGCTCTGGCGGCGCAGCGGCAGCAGGAGGTCCCATTAGCTAAAGTGGTGCTTCAGGTTAAGTACGCTTCAGGTTAAGAACGGACCTCCGGAACGAATTAAGTACTTAACCTGAGGTACCACTGTACTGGACTGCTGCAAAGTAAAAAGACAGTCTAATCCTGTTTGCCACTTCTTTATTCTCTCTACAGGAAAGGGAGATGTTCATGCTAATTCTGGAGAAAGGGAGTGCACTGCTTGCTCAGCAGGGTGGCGCCAAGGGTCAGCATGGCCAGGCATCTGCCAAGGGCCCACACCACAGTAAGGGGTGCCCACTGGAAGAAGCCCTCTGGACCTGCAGCAGTGAGGAAGCAGACTCACTGGAGGGAGGGTGTCTTGCCCAAGGCAACTCTCCAAAACCTGGATCTATCACCAGGGAAGAGTGTGTGTGAAAATCAAGTGTCCTCAGAACAGAAGCTTCCTTTGGAGGAAAGATGTCTGAATCACCTGCAACAAATGAATACCAGCTGAGCAGTCAAAATTATCTAGAAAGCCCGGAATGCAAATATTTATTAAAGAATGTCCATAGCTGTTCTATTTTATCATGCCTGCCAACTTCCAACTCTTTTTTTTGGGGGGGGGGCAGATGGTCATCTCAAGAAAATGCCTTCAAAATAGGCCAAATGACTAGACAACTGCACCAACACACACTCTGTTTAAATTATTAAGGTTTCTGCCAGAAGAGCAGTTGGGTTTTGAGATTGTCATGTAGGAATCTATTAAATTTGGCAAAAGCAAGATAGTCACCCCCGCGCCTTGGCACACATGCTTGCAAACACATATTTGGAAAAGCATATGCCTTTGTTGAATGCCCATAACACACAAACTTGGTAGGGAACAACCCACTCAGGGCTCCCTGATGTGCGTCTGCTGGTTTTTAGAGATGAGTGTTTTACATACTTTGTACAACACAGACGCCCATGTGTCACCCACGTACATGCAGCAAATCTGATTAACTACTCTTGTCAAACTTTCTCTCTCTGTGTGTGTTGCTCAACAGATCTAGGTATAACCTACTCTTATAACACTTCAACAAAATCCAATGTAAGAAAAATAGCATTCTGAGGAAGAGGCACTCATGAACCCTCTTTGAGAGCACCCATTTTGCTCCTTCTCTACGAACCATCCGTCACAAAAATACCCCCAGACCCGACATGCAAATATGAAAGGGGGTATCTAATGAACTCCTGACCTGTGATAGTAAAGTCTGATCGTCCAGGATGCGCATAATCCCATGGGGTTTTGCAGCTATCAGATCTAGGCAGGACTCGCTAGGGATCTTGGACACAGGACTCCAGATGAGGTCTTCTTCTGCATACTCCTCCTAGTGGTCAAAGATAATTCAAACGAAGCCTGCATCCATGGTATCAAATGTGTCATTCTGTAAACCAGAGCTTTCCGAACTGTGTGCCGCGACACATTAGTGTGTCGGCAGCAGTGTTTAGGTGTGTCGCATGAATGCTCCCCACGCTCCTCCTGGGACTGGAAAGGGGTTAGTTTGGGCTTCAGTTTGCTAGTAAAACTGAATTACTTTGTCGCAAAATGATGCATTTCTAAAAAGTGTGTCACCAACATTAAAAGTTTGGAAAGTGCACACGAAAGCTCATACCAATAACAAACTTAGTTGGTCTCTAAGGTGCTACTGGAAGGAATTTTCTTAATCTATGGTTCGGGTATCTTTTCCCCACAATACATACAAAAACACACCCTTTGTATAAAACATTTGCATGAAAGGTAGGAAGCTATGAGAAGACAGGTTGATAAGGAGGACTCTGCTTTCATGATTCAATGATGCTGGCTGGAGCCAGCTGTATACATATCAAGTCTTTGTGCCTTTATTCTAACTAACTAAAAGACAAGATCTATGCATGAAATTGGCCCCAGCCAGCCACAATGAATCATGCAAACAGGTTAAGGATTCAGACCCGCAAATGTATTGTGATTTTTTTCTTTATCAACTTGTCTTTTCAAAGCTGAAGAGCAGTAACACAAAGCTGCCTCTGTGCAATGTAATGGTTCCCCCTTTTGCTCCTGGATAAGTTGTGCACCTACCTACATGTGCCTAGCTTTATATTTTACCTCCTCTTGGGTGATGACTATTCTGCTGAAGAAGTGCTGGAGGTGTTCATTGGCAAAGTTAATGCACAGCTGTTCCAGGCTGTTCACCCCGAGATCCTGTGGATACAAAGAAAGACACAGACCTCTTTTGCTTCTGGTACACAAAGTCCACAAGGAAAGTGGCAGGTGGCATCTTGCATGAAGAAGAAGAAAATGGCAACAGACCCTCATGGTCTCAGCATATAGCGCCAACCAATTTTAATGGCTGAGACTTGGTAGGACTCTTGCCTACAACTTGCTGGCCGTTCCAGTAGTTTTGCCCTGGAATTACTACAAGTTTATGGATCTAAGAGACAGTCCATATGCACCTCCTCTCCACTGCACTGTTCTTTCTGCTGGGCATTTGAATTTTCCAAATTTTACAAAGTGAGAAGACAGTATAGAGAGAAAGAGATACATATCATACGTGCATTTGTAGCAAAAGGAATCATCCGTCAGTACTATTTTAAAACTATAGAGGTGTGGAGAGGGAGAAGCAAAACTGCTCTGACCTACCGTATTTTTCGCTCCATAACGCACTCTTTTTTCCTCCTAAAAAGGAAGGGGAAAAGTCTGTGCGCGTTATGGAGCGAAGGCACTGGCCGGCAGCGGGATCCCTCGGCTGCCACTGCAGTCGTAAGCAGAGGGATGCCTCTGCCACCGAAGCCATGGCTCCCGGCGGGGCGGGAGAGGAACGGACAGCCCAAAAGCAGCGCTTTCGGGATGTCCATTCCTCCCCCCCACCCCTCCGCTGACGCCCGCACAGCGGCAAAGGGGGGGAAGGAACAGACAGCCCAAAAGCAGCCCTTTCGGGTTGTCCGTTCCCCCCCCCTCCATGCCCACTAGGACAGCGGGAAAGGAGGCGGGTCCCTCCCTCCCTCCCAGCCTGGGTCCCTCCCTCCCAGCCTTTTAGAGGAGGAAAACCAGAAAAAAATATTTTTCTGGTTCTCCTCCTCTAAAAACAAGGTGCGAGTTATGGTCCGGTGCGCGTTATGGAACGAAAAATATGGTAAATACTTGTGGGGAGGGTATGCCACATAGTGGCCAGAGACAAGCCTTCATGAGTGCTCATTCAACCAATCATAACCAGATCTCTGGAAGTGCTGCCGCCCATTGTGTCCCAGACCTTCAGTACAGACTCACTGACAACGCTCCCAATTTCGTGTGGCTTCTTTGCAGACGATTCCAATGCCTACATGCTAACTGATCCTACATAGCAAATATCAAGGGAGACTGCATGGAAAAGCACCTGCCAATGTACTTTCCACAAGCAACTTCAAGAAGACTTGTCGTCAGCATTCATGCATACACCAGCACAGGGCAAAAACACAAAGCTGCCCTCAAAGACACTGTTAAAGTAAACACAGGAAATGACCTCAAAGCCATATATGTCAACAATGCCAACAGTGCTGTCCATTTCCAACGGGGCCAGCCACTCATTGATTTTCATCATCAGCCACTCAAAAAGCAGGGAATACAAAACTTTGGCGATTGCATCCCTGAAGAAGTGGAGAAAGAGCAATTTTATTTTTAAAGAAAAACCCCCCCAGAAAATATTATTATTTGGATGAAAAGCTAGCAGACAGGCACCAGACAGATAAAAGCAATGAAGGTTACCTGGCATCTATAGCACTTTCTACTGACAATGGAGTGAATATCCGGTCATAACATGTTTCCTGGGGAGAGAGAAATGTTAGATATTGAGACTGGTGGCATTTTAATGTCTCAAAATGGGAGCTTTGGGGCAATTTCAATCACTTTGTATAATAAAGATTTCTGCTCGGGAGTCTTTGGATTACAAAAGCTCTAATATGACTCTGCATCTTTCTTCTTTCTTCTCATCTGTAGCCATTCATGTTTGTACCCATAAACTGATATAATCTGCACCAAGATGAAAAACATGCACTCCTTTTCACCTTGTTTTGAAAATACCGTATTTACTCAAGTCTAATGCACCATCAAATCTAGCAAGTGCCTTTTCACATTATTTTGCTTTATTGGCTAGAACCAAATTAAACATGCTTAATGCGAGTGAAGGCTTAAACCTGAACCAAACCAAAATTCCTATTTGACTGTTTGATTCTGCTCCAGCTAGGAAATTCAAGGAGTTTATTTGTTTTCCTAAAGACATTTACATCAACATATAAAAAAATACAGCGTTTGCAAGATAGGACAGTCCTACGAATGTACAATAGATGGCACAGTGAAGCCAGCTACCAGTAGACATTCTTTTCTGATCCCACTGCAGATGAACTACAGGGAAGGCAGGCAGATAGGTACTTATATCTTGTTCCCACTCTTAACAAGGCAGCACAACGCAATCCATGTCACTTAAACACAAAATCCTCCTCTGTGAAAAGCATGATGAGAAGAAGCAAGACGTGCCAACAAGAGAAAGAGATGCTCACCGTGACTCGGTGGGTGATGGCCCTTTGAAGAAGATCTGCTGAAATATGCAGCAAACTGGCAACGATCTGGATTTCCGTTTCACTGGGGATGAGTGCAAACTCAGAGGATTCTTTCTAGATGGCGAAGAGAGAGGAAGATATGAAATGAGGACATTATTGACACCAAAATTCCAATCCTTAAGACATCCAAGAACACAGACAGCACTGTGCAATGTAGTCATTTCACAGGGTGTCAGTATTCCTAAAACTCTTAAGCTCTTCCTTAGTTTTGGATTAGGCTACCTAAATCATCTGCTCCTGCCAACCTAGCAGTTCGAAAGCACGTCAAAGTGCAAGTAGATAAATAGGTACCGCTGCAGAGGGAAGGTAAACGCCGTTTCCGTGCGCTGCTCTGGTTCGCCAGAAGCGGCTTAGTCATGCTGGCCACATGACCTGGAAGCTGTACGCCGGCTCTCAGCCAATAAAGCGAGATGAGCGCCACAACCCCAGAGTCGTCTGTGACTGGACCTAACGGACAGGGGTCCCTTTACCTTTACCTGGAGATTAGAACACATTGGGTCTTTTTCGAGCATTCCTTCCAGTTTGTCTGTGGGGCAGTTAGATGACAATAAGCATCTGTCTTGATCTGCAGGCATTATGTATCTTCCTGTGGTTAACAATTATTTAATCCCACACTTTTCAGTACATTTTCTCGTCAGTTTCCAAACTGCAAAAAGTCTGTTTCTTTCTTTTTTTTTTTAAGTGGATTTGTTGCACTAGAGCCCTTTAATGCACTTTTAACTGTGCAAACCTAAGGTTTTGGTTAGCTCTAGAATTCCCCCCGCTGCCACACACAAAATACTGACTGTTCAGAGGCACCCTAAATGGGGAGGGGAAATGTCCTAGGGGCCGGGCCATATCCACTGGGCTCAGGTGGTATTGCTAATGACACCTTGAATTTGCAAAGATGTAACATACCTCACAGGATGTAAAACAGATGTTTCCCAACTGCAGTATGCCAGCGAGCACTGCCCAGATGGAGTTCAGCTGGTTACTGGAGAGACCTATCATCTGGAGAGCCTTAATCAAGACCAGAAAATCCTGATCATCCCGCTTTCCTGGGAGCTCACACACTCGGCCCTGGGAGAGTCAACACAAGTCCGCATAGTTAGGAATGAACTTGCACTGGGAATACTTATGCTTCCTGGTAGGAAGCCCATAGACTCTGGGTTTTTGTGAATGTGGAGCTATTTTCAAAGTACATGTGAGGTTAGACCTGGGCTGCCAACATATTCTACAATGTGAACTAGGCCCATTGAAGGGTTTCCAAGTCCACTTAACTCTAGCCCAAGCAGCAGAATTTGTTCTCATGTAATGAGCACCTCACATTTAATCGCCTTCCACACAAGTAAGACACAAGTAAGAAGAAGAGGAGTTTGGATTTGATATCCAGCTTTATCACTACCCGAAGGACTCTCAAAGCGGCTCACATTCTCCTTTCCCTTCCTCCCCCCCAACAAACACTCTGTGAGGTGAGTGGGGCTGAGAGTCTTCAGATAAGTGTGACTAGCCCAAGGTCACCCAGCAGCTGCATGTGGAGGAGCGGAGACACGAACCCGGTTCACCAGATTACGAGTCTACCGCTCTTAACCACTATACCACACTGGCTCTGGGAAGGGTTGTTGGAACAACAATGTCTTCCATTGTTTCCAGAAAGTGCAAGAGCGGGAGCAGCCACCCTAAAGCCCTGCTTCAAGTTACTTTGGAGCTTCTGAACTCTTTGGAACATGACGAAGAGGTTCTCTCACAGACTGCAGTGACCAACTGGGTGTATAAGTGGCATATTGTAGACTGGGTATACAACTATTCCACATCCTTCCTCTTCTGGTCTGTTAAAGCTCCTGCCTTCTGAAAGAGTTAAAAACTGTCTTCTTTTGGATGCCATTCCACAGCCAGGATTATGTAGGTATAGAGTGAATTTCTTGGGGGAGTTGTTTTGGTTTGTTACTTTTGTATGCATTTTGTTTCAGCTGCCCTGTGATCCTCGGATGAAGGGCGGTATGGAAATTTTTTAACAACAACAACAACACGCTATTACTTCCGCAAGCCCTCACTCAGAAAGAGGTAGGTTAAATGAAATTGCATCAATATGAATGGGTCAGCCTGCCCATGAGATATATGGGTCACTTATTTTAGTTCAGAGTGCAAGATTTCTTTTTCAAGTTCAGTAATTTCACCCCCTATAAAACCTTTAAAATCCTTATAAAAGGGTTAGCCCTGCAGAATTGGGGAGTGGGAAAAATACATCAGAGTCAAGCTATTTCTGTAAAGCAAGGCAAGCACTGCTGTGGTTCAGCTGAGTCTCTAAAACCATCTACCGTATTTACTTGCCTGGTTTAGATAAAAGTAAGTCTCTGCCTCTTGCAGGTAAAGTTCCTCTTTTTGTCCTACTGGAAGACCACACAGCAGCTCATAAAACACATGAAAGCTCCTTTCACCTCGGCCCTAAAAAACAAAGAGGAGGTAGCCCTTGCAGATCCACACCATGGGATGAATTTAACATACTGCCAGGACCGGTGCTGGCAATTTTGGCGCCCTAGGCGAGGGGGCGGGCCACGTGACGTCATTGCGTATGATGCACGTTGCGGAGCGGTGCCCCGCCCCCTGCCCAGCCGGGCGCCCCCCGCCGCCACGGTTTGCTTGCTCCGCCGCTGATTGGGGCGGCGGCGGGGGGCAGGCTGGTGCCCCCTCCATTTTGGCGCCCTCGTCGCTGCGGTTTTCGCCCCAACCTGCTTGCTCCGCCGCTGGTTGGGGCAGCACCGGGCGGCAGGGGGGGGGGCGGGGGGCAGGCTAGCCAGCGCCCCCTCCATTTTGGCGCCCTAGGCAATTGCCTAGTTCGCCTAAATGGACGCGCCGGCCCTGCATACTGCTATTGCAATTGTTCTGTCATCTCAGGCTTTTTCGCTTGCCAGACAGAACAATCCTCCTTCTCCTCCCCTCTGCGCTTTTTTGGAGGTTCTTCTGACTCCACGGAGTCAATATCAGGGGGTGCACAAGGGGAGGGGTGGAAGCCCTGTTGCGCTAGTTATCAGGACTCAAGCTGAATCCCACCCCATACATTTAAAGCACATCCAACACACATTTAAAGCATGTGGCTCAGCCCTGAAGAGTCCTGGGAACAGCAGCTTTCCCTTCTTGGAGGACCAATCCCTAGACAGGGAACCAAGCAGAGGGCTTTCTCAGTAGTGGCGCCCACCCTATGAAACGCTCTCCTATCAGATGACAAGGAAATAAACAACTATCTGACTTTGAGAAGGCAACCCTGTTTAGGGAAGTTTTTTTAATGTTTGATGTTTTATCGTGTTTTTAATATTCTGTTGGGAGCCACCCAGAGTGGCTGGGGAAACCCAGTCAGATGGGTGGGATATAAATAATGAAGTATTATTATTATTTATTTATTATTACAGCCACCTTAACAAACTACAGTTCTCAGGCTTCTCTAGGGGAAGTCATGGATGTGCTATCAGTGTATGGTGTGGATCAGCGCCGTTCTCTTTAACAGGAATATACTACTTGGGAGAAAAAACGTTGCTGACTGCCAGCAGTTTTCTGAGATTTTAAAATGAACTGTACAGATGGTGGACACAGTGATTGTAGGATACTACTGACTGGTGTCTAACTTCACTGATAATCCACATTTATAGACTCCCCCCCCCCCGGAAAAAAAATCTCTTGGTTTGCCATGTTCAAGCTTCAGAATTTGCAAGGTGATTCTGTAGACTAGTTACCTTCCCACATGGAGCTG
Source organism: Darevskia nairensis (assembly GCA_034642065.1). NCBI lineage: Eukaryota > Metazoa > Chordata > Lepidosauria > Squamata > Lacertidae > Darevskia > Darevskia nairensis. The sequence goes on from JAWWNI010001250.1 coordinate 17,366, forward strand.
CAGCTTTTGCTCAAGAGGATGTGACTTCCCACATCATGTGTAGGTGATAAAGGCCAGGGTAAAGGAGAAATATCAAAAGCAACTACCGTACAAACAAATAGCACAAACTCAGGTCTCTACAAATCCTGTCCCCCCACCCCCATTCCCTTTTACCCAAAAAAACCCTCTTCCCTATGTGAATTTGCAGGTCACACATGAAAGTGGGATTACTTAATATAGAATTGTGTGTCTCAAGCACACAGGTAATTTATCGGCCATCTGACATGCAAGAACACTTTTGTCCTTACCTGAAAAACAACTCTAGACTTCTCCAAAAGGTACTGAGAGATGGACGTACCCACCATAAATCCGCTATGAGGAAGAGATTCCTGTAAGACGTTTTATTTTCTACCCTGACTAATAGACTTTATGGAATGGGAGGTCTTGTTCAGTAATGCAAGGCAATTTTTTGAACACTCACCATTGAAGAAATAAGGCATTTAGAGGTTTAGTAGCATTCTTAAAACACAGGCTCCTGCTCCCCAAACTAACGGTGATTTGTGGAAAACACTGAAATCCCATGGAAAAGTATCTGACAGTGGTCTTTTGATTCAAATAAAAGCTGAGGAATACTGACAACTGGCGCCTGAATACTAATTTGGAATTTCAAAGCTGTGGGAGTTTAGAGCTCCCTATTCTATATCAACCAAACCAGCTGATTCTCAAATCCCCTCTAATTGTTTGAAATAATAATAATAATAAATTTTATTTATACCCCGCCCTTCCCAGCCGAAACCGGGCTCAGGGCGGCTAAGAAATGCACAGTGAGACTCGGTCAATGAAAGCATGACATACAAATTAAGGCACATGGTCGATTTTATGTGACAAAAACTAAAGATGAATCTGTTATTACTGCACCAGTCTCTTTTACATAATAAATTAAGAAGTAGTGTCATCTCCCAAGAGGCACCAGCTTATAGACCAGAGCAGATTTGCACACTATTTCTTAACGGATTTACAATAAGTCAGAAATGGTGAACATCTGGCCCTCCTGTTGTTGTTGGATTCCAACTCCCATCTACCCCAGCCAGAACATCCAAAGGTCAGGGATGATGGGTACCGGAGTCTAACATCATCTGGAGGGCCAAGAGTTTTGCCATTCCTGAGGTAAGCCATATCAGCCCCATGCCTCCTGCTGCTGGAAGGGAATCTGTCTCCTTTCCCTTGCTCTGGGTGGAGCCCAAGAGAAGCAGTCTCTCACTGGAAACGATTCCTCAAACAGCCTCTCCTGCAACAGAGGTAGGCTGTGCTCAAGGCTCCTTGGTGCGTCAGTACGGTTCTTAAGAGCAGACAATCATTCCTCAAACAGCAAAGAGAATCTGACTGGAATCCCTTGGAATCTATCCCAAGCATGCGAACATGAGCCATCAGGAATCATTGATAAGGCTATATCCTCCGTTAACACATCTACTAGCTTTACACGTTCAGTAAGTTTTTTAAAAATATGTTGTTCCTAATAAAGTTATTACCTTGCTGTTGACTTTGCATCCCACCCCCACCCCACAATCTATGCTTTTTCTGTTTCAAACAGGAATATTAATTTCTTTTTTTTTTTACTCACTGTCTCAGGTGGACATGCAAGAACTTTCCAAAGCGGCTAGAGTTGTCATTTAAGATGGTCTTTGCATTTCCAAAACTTTCCAGGATGGGGAACACATCAGATGGCTGTAAGGACAAGGACAATATTAATATTAAAGCTGCCACTTTTTTTTTTTAATCAATCAATCAATAACATAACATTACTTTTAGTACAATCTTATGAGTTCAATTAGTGGTTATTCCCAGGGTAAGCGAATATAAAATTCTAATTAATCCATTACATATTTGTATGTATTTGTATGGAAGCATTATCCACAGATTTCACTAAGATTTATTTTCAGACCAAGCATTTAGTATTCAGGTTGCAACATGCACTAATTGTGCTCAATGACAATATAACTTCTGAACATCCTATTGCCACCAAATAAATGTTAAATAATAGTACTCGTACTTGCTTTATCCCATGGCTTTCTTGCCTTTGGTATAGCCTGGACAAATAGAGGATGATCGCTTTGGCAGTTTCAGTCTTTCCCGAGCCACTGTGTCCACTGGAAAACATTAAAAAGAAGGGAGGTGTAATGCAAAGATCGGCACTGCTATTTAGGTTGCTGGATCACATTCTCCACCAGTACAGTTTATCACCAGTTGAACTGGGTTTTTTCCCTTTAAAAAAAAT
>JAWWNI010001251.1:0-181614 GCA_034642065.1 Darevskia nairensis
GACCTTGACAGAAGAGATAACAGAACCAGTTTAAGCCATCTGTACTCAGCTTCCCAGAAGGAATAACCCAAACATCATGAACCTTCTGCTTGTTTCTTTCACACAGAGAAGCTTCCAGAACCCTTTTGAATTAATTAGAATAGGAAAGATCTCTACACATCAGATCAATACTTTCTGTACTAAGAACTGCAAACTGACAAGTCTCAATTTTATCTGTCTATGGTAATATGCAGATTGAGTTGGGGTGAGCATGGGTTGCCTCATTCATTGCAATGTCACAAAGTGCTTCATGCAGTGTGGAATATTTTTCCTCTTCTGTGCCTGAAACAAGTCACATCTGTGGTGTGCACAGCACCTACCATTCAGAAAAGCTGAATGCAGCTAATAGCAGCATGGGCATCCCTATGGAATTGCTGGATTGAGAGGGAATGCGGAACTACCCCCCTCCCAAAATCAAAATTCTATTCACAATGCAAATCAGGACAACAGGGAAAATGTATTTCCTTTTCGTTATTAATGACGGTGGAGCAATCCTGATTGTGTAGTCAGTTTCTGCAGCCTTTTTCTAGGCACCAGCTGAGCTTTGCATTCCCAGTGGATAGATTAATGAGTTACACTCAGTGTGCAGGGTTTTGAAATCTCTGAATAAGGAAAAAAAAACAAATTACTTGGCGTGTTATGAAAGCTAAATTTATTTGGTGTAGCTGCAGCTATCAAAGAACTAGTTTTAAGAAGTACTTTAACCAGTGTAATATTCATGCTGTTTGCACATCTTCACAAGCACATATTGAACAACTAGGATCTTCAAGAAAAATACAGTCATCTTAAGATACCCATAACCAGGGCTATTACTCACCTTCCCTGGGTGGGTGTTGGTACAAATTCATTCCCCATATCTGGAGAAGGGTGATAGCCCACATTTAGGGAAAACCCAGCATTCTCTCATATTTGTGTTTACTTAAAGTGAAATGGGTCCCCTGTCTCTAATAGGCAGTTTGATGAAAATGTTGGGGGCAAGTCTAGGCTGTGGAAGGTCACACCCATATTTAGATCTGTAGGGGTGTGTTCTCCAACACATGGTCTCTGGTGCCTAAGAACTGGAAACTGGAGCCACTCACCTTGCAGACTAAAGCCATGTGGGGCAACTTTGCCTGGCAGCAGTGCCAGATTTAGGGTGTTTTGACTGGTTTCCCCACACAGGGCGCCAAACCAAGGGGGTGCAAAATCGAGAAGATCCATAATTGAGAAGGTCCATTTGGGGGCACCAAACTTCAGACTTGCACAGGGTGCCGTATTATGAAATATTACCAAAGTCCATTCCTGCCGGCAGCACAGAGCCCAGAGAACGTCAAAGTTTGGCAGAGTCCCATCTCCATGTTAGGGCTCTCACTGGATCCCAAGAGAGGAAAGCCTCCCTCATGGTCCTTGCAAGAGAGGGAGGGGGCAGAAGCTATAAAAGGCCTCTGCTATGAGGGTTCGTGGCCATTTTGCCCTGGAAGCTTTCCTCCTCCCACCACCACCTTCACTAAGGTGGTGGTGGGAGGAGGAAAGCCTTCACTAAGCAACCTGGGTAGCTTGTTGACAGGGTGGGAAATGAATTATTCCTCTCAATCTTAATTTGCACAAGGTTGGGTTTTTTTGTTTGTTTGTTTGTTTGTCTATATATTTGCTTCAGTGAAATTATGGTTTACATTTGCTAGGCATTGATAACATTTGTTTGAAGGAGCAGGAAAACTTTTTAATGTATGTGACAACAGCCACAAGGATGCTACTAGCCGAGAGATGGAAAGAAGAAGGCGTTCCTACCAGAGAGGAATGGCAAACCAAACTGTTGGATTACGCCGAAATGACAAAACTGACTGGAAAGCTCAGGAACCAATATATTTTATTGTTGTGTTTATATGTCTATGTTATTTTTTTCTTTTGTAGTTTATGTGTTTGTTTTGTTTTATATGATAAAATGAATAAAAATTACCGGTATTATAAAAAAAGGAAGTAAATCAAGCAGATGATGGCCAGGATGCAAAGGATCTGCGACAAAACAATGATTTGTCAGCCTGGTGCTTGTGCCCATAAATATATGCATGTGGCTGGTAAGTCACTACATAGCGCCTCATTGATCATTTCACCTGCTGCCACTAGTGATATTCAGTTTGAGTTGTTGATCACATATCATAGTACAATGGTCTTTTTTAAAGTGTATCTTTAAAGAACAAACATTCTCTTGAATCAGGACAGGACTGGCTGCTGCAGTGTACATTAATATGGATTGATTGATTGATTGTTGCAACTATTTCCCACCTTTCCTATGAGGAGTTCATGGTCCCCCTTCCTTGTGTGGTAGGCTAAGCTGAGAGATTGACTTGGCCAAATGTCACCTACTGAGTTTTAATGCTAAGTGGGGATTCAAGGCTGGGTCTCTCCAGTCATAGGGCAGAGTTCGAAGCACTAAACCATGTTGACTATAGAACCAGATGGAAAATAGCCACCATGCAATAGTGGATAGTGGGCATCTGTCAGGGGCTGGACTGAGGAGGAATGGTGGGAACCCCCCCCCCCTTTCCTGCACCTTCCCAAGAAGCGGAGGACAGTATAGATTTAGAACAGTGGTTTTCAGAAGGTCATAGTTCAGAGGCGGCAGAGGGGAGAAGCTGGGAAATACTGGGGGAGCAGCAGGAAGCAGCAGCACCAGGGGAGAGACAGCTAACAGACTCAGTGTCACTTGAAAGCATTCCTGACCCCCCTCTCCCAGGACTAGGCATGCCTTGAGAGTAGTAGAACAGAAATCTCAAAGGCAGAAAGCACAGATCAGCCGGCGCAGGGGTGACGTGGAATAGGAGGGATTGAGGGGGTGGGACTTTACTTGGAGCAACGCCATTATCTAAGAGAGACCACATTCCTTCGTCTCTCTCTCTCTGTGAATATTGAATAAACTACTTGGTAAGAACGCTTCTTGTTTTTCTGCTTCTTGGCATCCCACCGTGGGAGGGATAGAATTCCCTGAATGAAGCCTTGACAGCATCTCAGGCAGTGGTCTGCGCAACACAATTCTATGCACATATGTTTTCAATGGATTTCCCTCCTTGCCTTAGCATTGCATCCTTGGAGTGAGAACAGTGAAGGAAAGGCATGCCCCTGCTTTCATCTGTTAGCAACTGAAGAATATCGATGGCCCCAACTCCAGCACATTGAAACACATGCACACGAGCAAACGCCTGGATGGTGTCACACCCTTCTAGTCTGCTACACATATTTTGGAAATGCCAATTACAACAGTGGGTTTTCCTAGAACAGCCTTCAGTCTTGGGAATTAATGTATCCCGTGTAGCTGAATAGATTAAGTCTTTTCCTGGGCCTAATTGCTCCTAAATGTTCAGGTCCTGTAATCACAGAGAATGCATCAAACTGCCCAAGAATGTTGATTCTTAGCCATCTCAGTGTGCTGGGAGATTTTCCAGCCAAGGGGGATGGATTAAACGATTTAAAAAGAAGTGCTTTGTCCTGTTTGCGATAGAGAGAATGAGAAGAAATGGATGTTAATGAAGTTTTTGGATGGGCATAAGAACTCCTCTAACACCCACAGGCTTGAGAAAACGCCAACATAAACCAGAGCATCTGTCTTTCTGAAGAGCCGGTTGATGAAGAGAAACATTGCCAGTGCTTAGTCAGGCTTTTCTCACAAACTCTAAGACTGATGCGGAAGTTTGCAGGTGAGAACTTTCAGCTTGAGATTTGAGGAAGGCAGAAAGGTAAAAGTTGTCCTGACAACGCCCTCTCTGCTAAGGATGGAGGGGTGGTTAATTCAGCGCACAACTCACACCTCTTGAACTAATATGTAGACCAAAACGCAGCTTTCTCAAACTTTACAATGCAGTTCCCCAACCACAAAATGCATTGGGGTATTGTTGTTTTTATTTTTATTATGTATTTTGTGGTTTTATATTTTGATTTTATTCTGTGAACTGCCCTATGACCCCTGGGTATGGGGGTATATAAATTCAATTAATAATAATAATAATAATAATAATGCCAAAAAGACTATATTAAGGGACAGTGTGCACAAAAAGTGTCATATTAGAGTAAATATCATGCAGAAATGGATGCCAGTTACTGTAAATGGTAGGAGGAGAAAGTGCTTGTGTTCAGGTCCCACGTGCAGGGCTTCTTATTCTCATAAATTTAAGAATGGGTGTGGGTGATGTAGTTGTAGTCACTGACCTGCATATCTCCTAAATTTGCATTAGTTAATGCTCATATAGCCTGTGTGGCTCCCCCCCTTCATGCAAATATGCATGAAAGTGTGTTTCTTGGGTGTAAGCCTTTGATTCGGCAAACATCTAGAACCGTGTGTGGTTGATTCCACGCACAAGATTTTGTTACTCTCACCGTAAAGCTGTATCTGGGTGGGCACACATAGGGATTCCCACGAACACAGTTGGGCTGCCTCTGAAATGCATTCAGAAACTTCAGCTGCTTCAGATTATGGCAACTTTGTTGTCCTTGGGATTTGCCATGTAGAACAAATACAATATGAGCATTTGAGAGCCAGTGTGGTGTAGAGCGGTAGACTCGTAATCTGGGGAACCGGGTTCGCGTCTCCGCTCCTCCACATGCAGCTGCTGGGTGACCTTGGGATAGTCACACTTCTTTGAAGTCTCTCAGCCTCACTCACCTCACAGAGTGTTTGTTATGGGGGAGGAAGGGAAAGGAGAATGTTAGCCGCTTTGAGACTCCTTCGGGTAGTGATAAAGCAGGATATCAAATCCAAACTCTCCTTCTTCTTCTTCTTCTTCTTCTTCTTCTTCTTCTTCACCAGTTTCCATCAGGAAAGGAAAGCACAGGCTTATCACGTGGGTGAGAACTAAGGCATAATATGTACATTTTTATTCAACCTTAGTAGTGTGGGTTTTGAATGGTAACATTCCAATGCATAAGTGCACTTGTGTCTATATGCCTTCTAACACATGTTATAAAACAGGCATGTTGGAACCCCCTGCCCCCCAAAAAATAAATAAATGCTGAACAACTCTGGTCAAACCCTCCTGTCAGGGATCTGCCTCCCCCTGCCAGTCCAGCCCTGAGTGTTTATAGAGAGCAGCCTCCTATTCTGACCACTGACTCATCTGGGAGTGGAAGCAGCTGCTCTTCGGAAGGGAAGGGAGTGCCAGGGCTCGAGAGATGCAGCGAGGGACCTGGCACCTCCCAGCAAGCAGGACCGGCACAGAGATTACGTAGGAGGAAAAGGCGTTTCCGTTTCCCCAAGTTGCTTTGTTGGCGCCAGAATTGTCGTGCGCCACTTCCGGATTCTGCTAGCGACTGAGTAGACATGATATGATTTATTTATTTATTTATTTTTAAATAATTTTTATTGGTTTTACAATATTTGTCTGACCCAGGTTCAGGCCAGCTCACATGTATTACAACCAGTAACATATGACTTCCTCACATCCACTCCATTGTTTTCATCTATTTGCATATAACAGTTTTTAACAGGTTCCTAAATTCATAGTCCAATAATCATATTTCTAATATCACACTACCGTCTTCTCACATCCTAGCATACTTATGTATCTTCATTTACATCCCTCTTGCCTCCCCCGGTCCCTGGGTACACAGCTTCAATTTGTAATATTAACTCCACTCATCATTACCATATTTAAAATAAAATATACTTATCCTTCTTTATACTTAAAAAATCCTTCATAATTGTACTTAATCAGTCCGAAACGTGTCCATAGATCAAAACCTAGAATCCAAAAGGCAAGTAATGCTTTAACTATACTCATCCTACACCTGCCGGCAACAAAGTCCAGAACCAGAGTGAGTCCTGCAAGATTTCTTCCAAAGCGGCATCCTCCAAAATCTGTGGCCAGCCTTTCCATTGCATGTTCTGATCGTCTCGGCATGTCTTCCGCTGCTTGTCATGGGATTTTGGTTTGCTGATTTTTCTTATGTTCCTTCTCTTGCGTCTTAAAATGACAGCTCCTTTTGTTTTTCGTTTAAAAGGTCTCTTTTTGCAGCTGGTTGTTGCCAAAGTAGACTTTTGTTGTTCAGCCTTGACGAATACTGTCTCTTCCATAGTTGTTTGTAAATCCAGGCCAGTGTTTAGACTTTGCCTTATCTCCTCCGCAGAACTTCTCATAGCATTCATCTCTCTCAGTTCTGCTGTAAATTCCTTCATCCTTTCCAGCAATGTCTGCAAGCTAGCATCCGGTTCCATCGCCATTTTATTTAGACACAGTTCGGAGAGTTATTTAACTTTTAAAACTTTTTTAAAACTTTTCAAAACTTTTTCCCTTTAATCCACTTCAAAAACTTCAAACTTCAAAGTAATCCGCAAAACTATCACAGTTCTTTCTGCTTCCCCCAGGACCAGGGGAGGCGCAAGGGTTAATTTAAAGCCACATAACAAAGAGTTCAAATCAGTCCTTTTCAATGCTTCTATAGAAGTTTCCTGTTACAATGGCTCCAATGGCAGGGAACGGACCTCCGTGTTTTCGTTCCAAACCAGTTCAGATTAAGTCCGAATTCCGTTTTTTACTTTTTACTCACATTTCCGAATTTGCAAGTCTTGGAGGAATCAGCGTGCTCAGGGAAGACGGTCTTGCAGCTTCGCCCTATGGGGAGTTTAGCAGACCCTGGGGCTCCGCCGCCCGCTCGCGCTCGGGAGCCCTTGCTGTGGTCTCCCGGGGAGCAGGACCGGCGTCCGAGCCCATGCAGGTCCTATAGACCCCGGGACGCCCTTCCCGGGGGTTTTGGGGTTTGCGGCGCTGGCGCAAGCTCCCCTTTTCCCAGTCGGACGGGGGAATGTCAGGAGCGACATGTCCCCCCGACCATCTTCTCTGGCATCGCCGACCGGAAGCCAGACATGATATGATTTAGCTCTGCACTGTAAATAATGAGCACTGATAAAAAGCTACTTAAAGGCAAATGACTCGGCCTCCTTATTGAACGACCGATGGGGGGGCGTGACACCTCCCCCCCAAAAAGCTCAACTCCTCTGGGCAACCCTTCCCAAGAAAAGCTGAACAACTCTGGGGAAATCCTGCCCCAAAAACCTCAATAACTTGTCAATGACAATGGGTAGATCACTGCCAGGTTTTTTTTTATATACTGGGAGTAGATCGCTGTATCTTGGGAGTTGGATGTGCCTGTTATAAAACAAGCAATGAAACCGAGAGCTCAAGGAAAGCAACAGAACACTCTAATTCTTCATACCAGAGCAGTTCTAAATTTTTGCTGTCTATGTTGTCCAAACAGGTCTCACCCAATAAATACAGCCACTATGGATTGGAGCTTCAAAGCTGGGTAAACCAGCCATCAAGGCTTAGACAGAGAATCTTATCATCTCTTCTTCACCTTGGAACTACTCATGGGGAAAGGAGGGCATAACCCCGTCAAAGAACGGACCAATGAACTCTTCACTGGGATAGAGATAACAGCTACAAACGTTATCATTTAAGTAATCTTGCCTATCCCTCTGTTGAAGCACGGTGGCTTCCAACACACACAAAATGTTAAAACATCACAGAGATGAAAGGGAGATCAGGGGTCAGAGAGTGCAACATCTCAAAATGGCAGGATTCCCAAGGTTTAACATAAGTGACAGGGGCAGATCCACATTAGCTCCAGTTTTTGAGGGCCACTACATGCAGCCCTCCTTGCTACCAGTACACCATAGAAAAAAAGATTTCCTTTCTTCCGCTTGACCCTGGTATCCTGCAGCAGTGCTTCTTCCCAAATGGGTCACTGGAGGGATAGCATATTCTTGCACTTGCCATTTGAATGAAAATGTTCCTAAGAAGGGACCATATCTGAGCTGGGCAGTGTGTGTGTGTGTGTGTGTGTGTGTGTGTGTGCGCGCGCGCGCGCGGTGCGCGCGTTTGGGTCTGCTGACAAACCAGTGTTTCTTGAACTTCCAAGGCACATTTTGTTCAGAATTAAAATTGGAGCCACACTTCAACATTTTATCCCCGTAGATTTGCTTTTGGCATGCGAAAGAGCAGGATTTGTTCACAGTATTTATGGAGAACCTATAACAAGAGTTCTCAATAACAAAAGAAAGCAGCTAAATATATTACAGCATAAAAACATATAGAATCATAGAGCTGGAGGGATCTATGCAGGAATCTTTTTCCCAGTCTGGGGCTCAAACTCACAACCCTGAGATTTAGAGTCACCTGCTCTACTGACTGAGCTATCCCAGCTTGCATAGCAGAGAGTAGAACAGTTTGAAGCTAAAACAATTAAAAGGACTGGGAAAATAAAAAAGGGGTTTAGCTGGTGCTGAAATGATAGCAAAAGTAGCTGCCAGGAGAACCTCTGGGGGAAAAGGCATTCTACAACCAGAGTGCCGCCACTGCAAAGACTTTCTCTCCCAAAGCCATTCATTGTACCTCACTTGACTGGGCCACTCTGAGAAAGACATTTGATGTTCTCAAGCTCTGGGAAGAGGCAGTGCTTCAGAGTTTAAAGAGCTGGGTGGGTGCATGTATAGAGAGACAGTCTGTCCTCAGACCACCAGCCCCCTAGGTTTTTGCATATCTCTATTTTGAGCGGCTTCTGATAAAGAAGACAACTGAGAGCCTTGATCTATACCGAGATGCAATGAGCAGTCTCTCTGAAGATGGGGAATTCTGTTGCATCTCTGCACTGGAAATTATGGATGAAAGCGTTCTTCCAAGAGAGGAGAAGCAAATTTACCGGTACCTGTCCTAGTGGAGTCTGATTAAGGGAAAGAAAGGCTGGAATGGGAAAGCTTCAGAGATGCAACACACAGTTTTCTCAGATTACAGAAACTTCATTTAATTTAGTTTCTCACAGCACACTAGCAGGCCTCTTGCATCACACTAGCCTGTCTGTAATAGGTAGGCTGATTCTGTTGCCATTCTCAACTCTACGTATTTAAAGATGTGGCAATGGCTTATTTGCCTCCCGGGGCCTTGCTCTTCTTCCTTGAAATCTCCATGTGCCTGATTAATCTTGGTATTTTTGGCAAGTCATCTACTGTCCATGCAGAGTCCACTGTGACTTGCCCTCTTTCAAAAGCAAAGAACAGCAGGGCATGTTAGATTGAATTTCTCAGCATCACACTCGCCCAGCTGCCAGACGGTAAAATTCTTTCCTAAATCTGAGATTTAGCATCTACGTTACTCACTTTTTCCTTCATTAATGAGGCAGCGGTCCATATGTTTACATAGTGAGATGAGACCAAAGTGTCTCAGGAAATACACTCAGATCAAAGTGATTGGCTCTCTCCTCTCAGGGCTAGGAAAACCTGTCCATATCAGCACCTGTTTCATAAATTTAATTTTCTTGGGGTGGTCGTGGGATCTAGCGGTAGGATTGCATCACCATGCTTCTGAAAGAGAACCAGCTTTCTTGCACAGCATTGCAACAAGCCTGAGCAAGTCCATCCCTTTGGGACCCTCCTCTTTCAAAGTGCTGTGGACCATGCGGTCTGCACCCAACAGTTAGCCATAGTTATGCAGCACAATCCTATGTATGTCTACTCAGAATTAAGTGCTACTAATTTACAGTGGGTGGCACTGTGGGTTAAACCACAGAGCCTAGGGCTTGCTGATCAGAAGGTCGGCAGTTCAAATCCCCGTGACGGGGTGAGCTCCCGTTGCTCGGTCCCAGCTCCTGCCCACCTAGCAGTTCGAAAGCATGTCAAAGTGCAAATAGATAAATAGGTACCGCTCCGACAGGAAGGTAAACGGCATTTCCATGTGCTGCTCTGGTTCACCAGAAGCAGCTTAGTCATGCTGGCCACATGACCCGCAAGCTGTATGCTGGCTCCCTCGGCTAGTAAAGCGAGATGAGCGCTGCAACCCCAGAGCCGGACACGACTGGACCTAATGGTCAGGGGCCCCTTTACCTTACTAAGTTACACTGAACGTACTCTGTGCACGTGTGTAGGACTGTAGTTATAAGTTACATAATTGGTAAACCATTTTTCCGAAGGCATCACAACATCCTCCCAGTGGTGCAGCAATGAAACTGCTTGCAAATTTGCAAAGCTAAGCAGGATCTGATATGGTTTCAAATTGGATGGGGGACTTGTGTGTTCAGATGCTTGCATTGCAGGGGATTTGACTAGATGACTCTAAGGATGACAACTCTAGAATTCTATAAATCCATAAAAAATGCATTGCTATCCACATCAGCTTCTTATAAAAGACTATGTAACAGGCAAAAAGAGTTCAATAAATAGACACTAAAACAAATCTTAATATCAAACTATTGGAAGGATTAATTCACAATTCATTGGAGAATTCATTGGAGAGATTAAGGTACCTCCTGACCTATGAGGCTGTAGCAGGATATAGAATACCTTTTAAAGAGCTGCAAAGAGAAAGAGGTGTGAAACACCCTCTCTGACCTAGATGATGTGGAGTCCATTGTTATAATGTGGTCAAAGTTCCAGACTAGGATCTGAGAGACCAGGATTCAACTCCCCACTCAGCCATGAGGCTCACTTGGTGACCTTGGGGTGGTTACTGTCCCTCAGCCTAACTCAGCTCACAGGGTTGTTGTGAGGAAAAGTTGGGAAGGGCAGAACTATGTCCATCTAAAGGTAAAAGGTAAAGGTAAAGGACCCCTGGACAGTTAAGTCCAGTCAAACTTGACTACGAGGTGCGGCACTCATCTCGCTTTCAGGTTGAGGAAGCCAGCGTTTGTCCACAGACAGCTTTCCGGGTCATGTGGCCAGCATGACTAAACTGCTTCTGGGACAACGGAACACTGTGACGGAAACCAGAGTGCATGGAAATGCCATTTACCTTGCCACTGCAGCGGTATCTATTTATCTACTTCCACTGGCGTGCTTTCAAATTGGTAAAAAAGGTAAAGGGACCCCTGACCATTAGGTCCAGTCGTGTCCGACTCTGGAGTTGCGGTGCTCATCTCGTTTTATTGGCCGAGAGCCGGCGTACAGCTTCCGGGTCTTGTGGCCAGCATGACAAAGCCGCTTCTGGCGAATCAGAACAGCGCATGGAAACGCCGTTTACCTTCCCGCCAGAGCAGTTCCTATTTATCTACTTGCACTTTGATGTGCTTTCAAACTGCTAGGTGGGCAGGAGCTGGGACCGAGCAACGGGAGCTCACCCCGTCGCAGGGATTCAAACCACTGACCTTCTGATCAGCAAGCCCTAGGCTCTGTGGTTTAACCCACAGCGCCACCCGCTTCCCTTGCTTACCATCTACAGCTCCTTGGATTAAAGGTGAGATTTAATGAATGGTGAAAATTCTCTGTTCTCTGGCATATTTTGGAATGACTACCAAAATACAGGATGTTCAAAGTACTTCACAAATATTATTTTAGTCAGCCTATGACGTAGGCCAGTATATTATTCTTCCTACATTGAAGCATTGTGTTCAATATGTAATAATGCAAGATGTCTCAGGTCAATGAAGCCTTTGCATGTTAAATCTGAAATTGTACTATTATAGCTTAAATGGGATTATGGAACAGTCTGTTTATTTTATTCTCACAATTACACTGCTGAGGTTTTAAACCTGGGAACATTCTGTGCCAAGTGCTCATTCTATTACAATTAAGCAATGGCTTAATAAGAGGGCAAGAATTCAGATGTGGAAAGGGTTTGGAAAATTAAAATCCAGAATGCATTAATTACTAGAAGAGCATTTCAAATACAGTTATGGAACTTTATACTTTCTGGGTGTGTGTTTCTTTTCTCTGCCCTCTTATGCATGAGCACTACTGGGACTTTTAGCAGAGGCTGAAGTCAGGTAATTTATTGGTGTCCAAACACAATTCTATGCATGTCTACTCTGAAGTAAATCCAATTGAGTTCTCAATGTACATTTAGAATTGCAGCTTAAGGGAACAAATATATGTTCCTATAGATCAAGGCTGGCTAACCCCTTTCATGCCAAGGGCTGCGTTGACCAATGGCAACACTCTGGGGGAATCACATGTTAAAAGTGGGTGTGGCTGAAGCACAAAATGGTGGCTTTCATAATTTTTATGACTGTGTAAGTAATCTGTCTGAAAATATTGTATCTTCAGATTGTCCATCTCCATATTATTGGGAAGTGTTTTTTTATACAGTAAGAACTGAAATGGAAAGAAGATAAAGTCCCTACCAGAGAAGAATGGCAAATGAAGTTGATGGATTATGCCGAAATGGCTAAAATGACCGGAAGAATCAGAAATTGGGCAGACTAAAATTTTAATAAGGAATGGGGAATTTTTTTATAATTTATCTTAAAAACCATTGTAAACAGCTAAAATCATTAGTAGGATTGGAATAACACTTGCAGTTTAATGGTGGATTTTGGACATAATGGAGATGTAAAAGATTTGGATTATCATAAAAGATGCAGGAGGAAATGATTAACAATAGGACCCACAAAGGGGAGGAGGGAAGTCCAGGAGATTCTTTGGAATCTTGTTTTTATGTAGTATGTTGGATATGTGATTGTAAAACTTTAATATGAAATACCAGATAAATAAATTTACATAAAAACTGATTGATGGGTCAACAACAACAACAACAACAACAGCAACAGCACAACTATTTAATTGACAAGTTTCCCTTTAATGATACCTTCAAATTTCCCACATGGAGACAGGCTGTCCCGTTCTCCAGCTTTGATCATGCCTTCTTAGCTCCGGCAACCAGACTTGAACAGTTACCTCTTCCATGACCTCTTCCAGTCAGTGAGGAGGGAAATCGTGGATAACTCTGCCATTTATACAGCTGAAGCTTATAAAACACACATTTGCTGACCATTGTTATCACAATAAATAGTCTGGATGTTTTGGTATGAGTTCTGCAGAATACCTTGAGCTGATCAATGAATATTAAGTGTAACCCGTTCCCCATGGAGCTGTACTATTACAATTTTCAACTTGAAATATATCCCACATGAATCATATGAAATATTGATGCAGCAAGTGATGAAAAATAACAGGGCTGGTTTTTTGCTTGGTTTGTTTTTTGCCAGCGGGGCGGCAGCAGGGGAGGGATCCTGTTTTTGGCGTATCTTTAGCTGCTGAGAGAAAAATCCAATAAGCTAAGTGTGAAATGCAACCTCCAATAGATGACTTTTTTCTTTGTTTTCTTGCTTTTATTGTCCCTGCACATGCCATTCTGTTGTATCTGTGTGTCTGCTCCTTTGGAAGATTGAATTATATCCAAGTTGTTGATGCACTAGAATATAAAGCAAACAAGCTATTGATTGTTGCAAAGGGAAGTGGGGGGGGGGGGGGTGAGAGCAAACTACTTGGCCCGTTTTACCCTGCAAAGTAAAATGCACACTATATATATATATATATATATATATATATATATATATATATATATATATTGTGGATATGTATAGCGATGGAAGTGGCCTAAAACAACCAGTTTCCCGTGTCATCTAACCTCAGTGGGAACACACCTTTATGGGGTGCAGATTCTTTGTAGCATCTTTCCACATTGTGAGAATTTGATCATATACATGTGGCTCAAAACACGCCTGGGCCCAAAAGCTGTGTATTCACGTAATGTACAGCATTTGAAAAGCAGAGCAAAAGGGGGGGGGGGGACTCACGGTTTGCAAAGACACTTAAATAAAGCAGAGTCCAGAAATAAGAACGCTGTTAACATTCTACTGAATAAACTGAATTTTTAAAAACAAAAATGACAGGCAGGAAAGGGAAGATCACCCAGGGTGGGAGAAGGAAGGGAATCTCCCAGGTGAGAGCTGGGAGGGTCTACCACCTTTTGTGTGGGACGAGGGTTAAGTTGCACCCTTGATAGCGGGCTTTGTATTTCTTTTTCTTCCAGTTTTTCTCTCTGTTGTCTTTCTTTCTTTGTGTGCTTGCTTGTTTTGCTTTCTCCTGTTTCTAGTTTTATTCAGATTAGTTTGGCTTTCATTGTATGTTTAGATAGATAGATGGAGTATAATTTAGGAAGAAAGAAACAGGGAGGTCTTGTTTTTTAGAGACAGGCCTTGCTGAGAACAGGAGCAAATTCAGTTTAACATCCAGAGGAAAACTCCCTCAGAACTGCACAGCCAATCAGAGCACATGCTACCTATGTGGTTGCTAAGCAACACCTCCAACACCCTCCTGGGTAGCAGACTTAAAACAGAGAACAGAATTAGCCCTTCTGTTGCAAATCGAATGATCCCTGCTGCTGCTGCTTTTCCAAAACTTGGGTATTTTTTGCACAAAGCCGTTCCACCTCTGGGTGGTGTGGTGTTGCTGTCAGGCCACATGGCTTCCACACACAGCAGGGGCTGGTGAAGCCCCACGTCATGATTCCGGCTGGCCAATCCAGTTGGCCAGGGGGCGTGGCTTATCCCTTTAAGCCGCACGGCCAGGGGGATCTCCCTTCTTGTTCTGGCTTCCGCAGATCTGCAACGTGCTTTCCTGCTACCTTGAGTATTCCAGCTTTTACCCTGAATCACTTCAGGAGATCCGCCTTCCCTGCTTTGCAGCAGGAAGCACTTTCGGAAGAGCCTCCTTCCCTCCATATTTTACTTTGTCTGCTTGTTTCCTTTACAGCAACGTGCACGCCTCTCAGCCGGATCAGAACAGGTGATAGCTGGCTTTCTGCCTGCCTCACTGTTCTGTGTTTGAGCTTCCAGAGGGCAGCCCTTGAGAAGCGAGTTGAGTTGGCGCAAGATATGGTGTCCATGTGTTATTATTCAACCTATGGGGGAGGCCTCAGGGTCCTGACACACAACTGTCCCAAAAGCAATAGCAGCAGTGATAATAATACTAGTTGGGCTGTTCTTTTTCTGATTGGTTGGCAGCCATAGACCTGGGATAGGCAGAAATGGATCGGGATCCATCAGTAAATCTCAGAGTGATTTGTGCTAGTTCCACAAGGATTTCAGACTACCTCTTGTTTCACAGTCACAAGTATGAGAAAAAGAAATATTTGCACATGGCTGAACTTGGGCCTGTAAAATCCACATATACAATCATTGTCTGTGACCAGGCTTTTATGCAGTACTGCTTGTTCGTTTTTGTGGGCTAAATTTCCCTCCACACCTGCAGAAATGCAGGTGTGCAGAGTGGTTCTGGTATTCATAGCTATCCTGGTACATGGCCCATGGGAAGCATCGGGTAGCTGGCTCCATCCCTCGAGCCGCCATTTTGTGCCTCCTGTACCACCAGCCACTAAGTTGTCACTCATTTCCATCTGTTGCTGGTCGCCAAGGTTCTAGTAAGGAACAAAATAGATCAGCCTGGTGCCTGACCATCTCTGCCATACATTAATCTTATATACGGAGAGGCAACACACATCCTGGTGGCTTGTCCCCTATGTTTATAATCTGGGACTAAGGAATAAAACTCCCTGATGTTTTCCAAGAGGCAACAATTGCAAAAAGGAAGGCATCCTGGCTTTTGACTCAAATGCATTTATTTACAGGCATGGATGTGTGTTTTGGACCATGGCCCTTGCCTTCTGGCCTCAGATTCAGGGCACTGCTCCTGGAATAGAGCGGAAGATGGATGACTATTTTTGTCTGCCACGGCACCTTCTATTTTTGAAAATAAATGAATGGCCCTGCCATCAGCAAGCCCACCTCCATGCATTTCCCGAAGGCACTTAGAGATGTTTAGTAATCCAGACACCGCAGACTCCAGAATTGCGTGCATGCTTTAAATTCATAGCTGTAATATTCTTCACCTGCCCCCAGTCATCAAGACAAAATGCATATTCTTACATAAAGATTGTTCGCGCCTCTGTTATTATAAATGCCATGTAAGAGCACTGAAATGCACCGAGAATGTTCTCTCCGTTTTACAATGTACACCCTCAGGCTATGAGGTGAGGGGTTGCGAGCAATTTAAGAACTGATAAAGAGTTCCTGTAATCTGAATCTTGCGGAATTTTGATGAACAGCTGAAGAACTCTGGTTAGGCATTTTCGTTTTCCCCTCACCCTCCTTTAATTATAACTTTGATTTATAGAGAAAGAATCACTGTAACATTCCCATAGTACTATTGGAGCACATTATCAAAATGCCTGTTGTTATGACAAATGAGGAGGAGTGAAGATTGAGGGCCTGCATGTTGTAGGAACACAGGTGGGGAAATACTTCTCTGAGGTGCGTGCTTTTGAAGGTACAATATGATGGAGCCAGTGGAGGCTGGTATCCATTTGGCATTCTTATTCTTTATTGAATTTATATACCGCCCTATACCCGGAGGTCTCAGGGCAGTTCACAGAGAAGATCAACATAAAAACCACAATATATACAATCAAAATACAAACAACCAAATAACACCCCTCCCCCCCAAAAGGGCCACATTTTAAAAGTGCAGAGGGTGTCAATCAGATCAACCAAAGGCCTGGTTACAAAGGAACGTTTTTGCCTGACGCCTAAAGGTGTATAATGAAGGTGCCAGGCGAACTTTCCTGGGGAGAGCATTCAACAGAAGGGGAGCCACTGCAGAGAAGGCTCGTTCTTGTGTTGCCACCCTCCAGACCTCGCAAGGAGGAGGCACACAAAGAAGGGCCTCAGAAGATGATCTCAGGGTCCAGATAGGTTCATATGGAAAGAGGCGGTCCTTGAGGTATTGCGGTCCTGAGCATTGGTAGGGCAGAAGCAGGAAGGGCAACTGTAGGTGACAACACAACAAATCAGAGGCTAATCCTTGTTTTTGCCTCCATCCTCCTACCTGCTGACTTTTATACTAAGGAGGAGGGAGCTGATATCCAGTGCCGGATCCCAGCCTGGTTGTAAGTAAGAAAGCAGGACGTTGGCAGATGGCTGAGGGCAGCCTCCACCAGATGGAACTTTGGGAACTGGCTTTTATCAGTGTTGTGATAGAATCCCGTTGGCCATGTATACATTTAAAATGGATCAGTGTTCTACTTTGTTAAATCCAGTTCTGTCAAGTAACCCTCAGGAGTCCCCACTTCTTCTTGCAGCACTTGCTATGGGCTGCTGCTTGTGCTCCTCCCTCCCGCCATTTCCCCCATGAGCAAGAGACAAGGGGCAGGCCCACAAGCGGCATTATTGAAGGGAAGGAGACTCTTGTAGGAGCGTGGGTCTTGGACAGGTGCCTGGCCACACCAATGTTGGCCCTGGGCAAAAAACGGAACAAGTCAACACTACTCGACAGAACAAGGATTTTAATCGGGGAGGTGCTTTCCAACCTTTATTTGTTTTGCCTTTGCAAGCAAACCTCTGAGATAGGTTACTCCTCCCAATTTACAAATGGGGAAATGGGTCAGGCTATGATCGGACTTGGACACTGGGGTCAAGTGGCAGCTACGGAGTTCTGTCACAGCAGTCAGTTCTCTCACCCACAGAGGAGGAGGCAATTGCTATGAAAAAATCCCTACCCAACCTCTGGCTACTTGTCCTCGTTGAGGGGGGACCTTCTGGTAGGGAATAGTTGCCATTCTGTTCGTATTCTATTCTGTTCAGGTTTGCTTAGGCATTCAATCTCTCTCTCACCCACCATTGTGAGGTCTGTGTTTTCCTGAGGTCATGTCATCATCCTGTATCCTCATAGCGACAAAACCAGAAGATTCCGCTGGCGTATCTTATCTTGGCTTCTTCATCTCAGATTTGACACATTGCTGCAGATTATCTTTCTGATCCTAACACCTTCTTTCCAAAGTCACTATTCCTGTTATTTGACCATCTTTGGTCTCCTAATGGCATCAGGGATTCTGCTGTTCCTTTAACATAAGAACTGCTGTGACAGTTCAAACCAAGTTCCAAACCCAACAGTGATCAGGCAGGTGCTTCTGGAAGCACTGACTTTGAATTAGTCAGTTAAGATGGTGACCATCTTAAACAGGTCAGGAATGGAACTTTGTCATAGTATGGCAGGTAAGGGGTGACCCAGAACATAATATGGCAGGTGAAGATTAGTTTTTGTTAGATAATGGAGAAATCCTGAAAAAAATATTTCATATGTCATTACTAGGGATGGACTGACCAGTCAACTCCATCCTGTTTCAGTCTCAATTATAGGTCTTCTCCATCCATTGTATGCATTTTACAGGTATTTTCTGCATATTGTTTACATGGAATGCATACTTTTCAATGCATCCACCGATAAAATACATATTTGTACATACCTTTTATGTAAAATGTATATTTTTGTGTGCATTTCCTGCATACCAAAGCACACTACAAAATCTGAGAAGTGTGTGATCTTACTGGGAATTTTCTTTTATGTGTCTTGTGAGGAAAAAATCCTTAATTTTCTAATGTTTGTGGCAGAGCATAATAACTACAGCCCTTTGGAAAACTTTTGTCATCCTTTCAGTTACCACACTCAAATTATCCACTTCAGTTTACTATAGCAGAACTGGGCCTTTAAAATATCTAAAGCATACACCAAAGGGACATTTATTATTTGTGATAAAAAGCAGACCTCCATTTGAGCCGCCCTTCAGTTTATATGACACAGCCGGTGCAAGGTCCCTCTTTCCAAGACCTGTGAGCGTGATGCAGTTTTGCATTGTAGGCTTCGTAGCTAATAAAATAAACATGTTTCAAACTAAGAGAGAGGGAGGAAGGGCACAGACATACCCATACTGGCAATGTTAAATCCCTCTGACTTCACATCTGCCATCAGCCACCTGCCTGCCATATCATCATAGTCACATGGGATACTTTGGTAAGAAACATAGATGATATACTGCAAACATGCCCCTCCTTGGACCGAGAGGTTCTTTAGAACTACTGCTAGTCATAAATCTTCCCTTTTGGAGCAAGATGTCTAATAAAGTTGTTGTCCGTTTTCAGACATGCTTAGATGACATGGGTTATCTAGACCCATTGCAATCTATAATACAGTGGTACCTCTAGTTATGAACTTAATTCGTTCCGGAGGTCTGTTTTTCACCTGAAACTGTTCTTAACTAGAGGCGTGCTTTCGCTAATGGGGCCTCTTGCCGCTGCTGTGCTGCTGGCACACGATTTTCGTTCTCATCCTGGAACAAAGTTCTCAACTCGAGGTAACTCTTCCAGGTTAGCGGAGTTTGTAACCTGAAGCGTTTGTAACCTGAGGCGTTTGTAACTCGAGGTACCACTGTAATGTATATATAATAATAATAATATAATCTGGCATTGAAACGGCCTTGGTTGCCCCAGTGAAAGCATTTTGGGGGGGGAGGGGGGAGGAGTATGACCCTGGTGATTATCCTTGAACCCTTGATAGCTCTTGATCCATCAACCATGGTAAATTGCAGGATCACCTCTTTGGGCCAGGGTCATTTGAGAGAATAGCACTGGGGGACTTCTGCTCAACCCCATAGCAGTTTCGCTCTCAGATCCTACAAGGTTCTGTAGGCAAGGGTGGGGAAATCTGTCCCGCTTGGACTACTGCAATGCACTCTATGTGGGGCTACCTTTGAAGGTAAACCGGAAACTACAATGAATCCAGAATGTGGCAGCTAGACTGGTGACTGGGAGCGGCCGCCGGGACCACATAACACTGGTCTTGAAAGACCTACATTGGCTCCCAGTATGTTTCCGAGCACAATTCAAAGTGTTGGTTCTGACCTTTAAAGCCCTAAAAGGCCTCGGCCCAGTATACCTGAAGGAGCGTCTCCACCCCTATTGTTCAGCCCAGACACTGAGGTCCAGCTCTGAGGGCCTTCTGGCGGTTCCCTTGCTGCGAGAAGTAAGGTTACAGGGAAACAGGCAGAGGGTCTTCTCGGTAGTGGCACCCTTCCCTTCAGATGTCAAGGAAATAAACAACTACCTGACTTTTAGAAGACATCAGAAGGCAGCCCTGTTTAGGGAAGTTTTTAATGTCTGATGTTTTGTTGTATTTTTAATATTTTGTTGGAAGCCGCCCAGAGTGGCTGGAGAAACCCAGCCAGATAGGCAGGGTATAAATAATAAATTATTATAATTCGTATATTATAATTTCAGTTTCTCTCAGTATCTCATTTTCCATTCTTAAATTCAATTATCCACATTTCCATATCATTTTACTTTTAAAAAAACACCCAAGTCTGCATGAAAATTCAGCAGCACTGTAGTGAAAATTTCTCCTGATAGTCACATCTTTTGTGTGCAGTTTTGCCTAAGTTATGCCTTTGTTCAATTTCACCTCATGCAATGCATTTTTCAATGCTATTTTTATTTACCTTAGTATATGAATTTTTATAAACATTATTTCGCCGGGGAACTGCTCTGAAAAAATCGGAGAAGTGCAAGTGTCAAAGGAAGGCTGTGTTTCAGTTTGTGTATTGCCTAGGAAAGTGAAAATTGGGTAGGTTTGCTTATAAAGGTACGGTAAATTGAATTTATCCCCATCCCTAGTTGTTGGTTGGCAAAATGATTGCTCCTTAATTTGTCTGCAAAAACACTAGCATGCTTGATAAAGGTCTTCATAATGGATGGCCCTTCTAGACTTCTGAGGAACTATGTCCCTGAGTGCAGACTAGTAGAAAATGTTCATACATCTTCCAAACAAATGGGGCAGTGATTCTCAAAGGTTATATTTGCTGTCCTTGCCTCTTTGTGTGTGTTTGTGTATTTCACCACTAAACTAGTAATTGATTTCACATGATCTCCTTAAGAGTACTACAGTACTCAACAAACACTTGAGAAAACTATCTTTGCAGCTTCACTATAAAATAAAATGCTGAAACTTTCCTGCTACCCCTGAGGCAATGATCACATACATTATTTCATTCTGCAGCTTAAAAGGTTCACTATATCATTTTCAAAAATGCAGCGCATGCAACCGGGGATCATATAGAAATCAGGATGATCTCACCATGTTGCATCTGATGGGATGCTGTTGCCAGATGCCAGTAAATAAATCATCCGATTTGGCTACTGGATGACAGCACCGAGATCAAATGTAGGAATAGGAAGTGAAGGCAAGTGAGGGCAATTTAAAAAGAAATCAGTGAAAGTTTTCAGAAGGAGTGTCCAAAAACTGCCAAATGAGGGAAGGCGTTTTTGGTACTGATAAAAACGTTCTTTTTATTTTTAAGGTGAATACTTCAGGCTTAGCTTTGATTACATTATGCAGCTGGATTCTATAAGTGGAACTTAGCTGAGTGACACTGCTACATGCCTTGTTCTAAAAAACATATATTATCTCAGCAGCCTTGAATAATGTCCAGTAAGGTATCTAGAGATATATATCTCTTCTTTTGCTGGTAAACACCATATCAATAATTCTGTTTTATTCCCTTGAGAGATGGGTAGTTTGGGGAAGGACTATATTTTGTGGATGTGCCTGTATATGTGTTGGCTGACTTTATGACTAATGGCTACTGTCCATACAGAATTATAAGCTCTGCAATATTCAAGCGCATTTACCCTCTCAAAAATCCACACATATGCAGACCCACACACATAGACAGAGAGTAACAAACAGCCTCAGGTGCCAAACCAGAACAGACACCATTTTAATAAGCTGAAAAAAGAAGATCCATATCTCACCCCAAGGTCTTATTTTGGCTTGCTTTTTTCTCTAACAAGGTTCAGCACTCCAGCTACCACACCTGCATATTAACTATGGCTACATAGACAGCCTGCTCTGCCCCTCTTGCTACTCTGGGATAAAGTCCAATATTGCTTGTCTGGGTGAATTTACATGCCACGTCTTAATAATAAAGCTGAGGCACCTGCCAGAACTCAAAATGCCGTAAGCCTAGAGACAGGAACCCAAATGCTGTCACAAAATTGGTATGATCCCAGCACCAAGTGCAATTTAATCTTCTTTTTAAAAAGAAATCATTTCACCGAGTTTATGAAACCCTTTTAAAAAAAAACTCCAGATACCAACCTGAGAGGAGAAGCTGTCTTCTGGGTTTATCAAACCAGTCGGCCCATTGCCACGCTAACTGAGCAAAGTTGGAGAGGAAACATCTTCCAGTTTCACAACGCTTGCATTTTCATCATGCCCCATGTTGACAAAGAAAAAGGAAGTCACTAGTTCTGGCTGCATAGCCTTTACCACTGCATTGGTATGGTCCTGTCCTAGGAATATATTTCACCTATGCTTCACTGTGATGCAAGAGTGTGACAAAGAGATGACAATCAATACCTGTCTATTATAGAGAGAGATAACAGAATAACCAGGCAGCTTGGTTTTGCTGTCTGTCCCAGTCTAATATCTGAGAACAGATTCTCTCTCTCCATTTAGTTACAGAAGCCCCCATCTGTCCTCTGACTTCTGGTTCCAAGACAGCTTTATCCTATTTTCTGTCACCCTGACTGCATCTTTTCCTTGCATCTATTACCACATGTAACCTTCTGACCGAGTAATGTGATCTTGATTGAAGACACCAAGAAATCAGCAAGAATTCAATTGGTAAGCCTCCTGTTTCAGAGGACAGGCTTTGTGTGAGTTCATGTAATTTGCCCTGCTCTTTTCTTTCTTGCTTTGTATCCAGTATGTGATGGTATTAGAGGCTGCATCAAATACGTACAATCATTATTGAGATATGGCACCTATGACCAATATTATTTATACCTTCACAGTGGAAGCGCATGATGCTTTGCAGAATTTCATGAGCAAGAAAAGGCAAGCCCTTTTCCTAAGGAGCAAGGAAAGAGACAAGAGAAAGGCCGAAGAAAAGGATAGAGAGAGGTAAGGGACTCTGGGAATAACTGAAGTTGCTGTTGCACTCATGTTCTGCTTGTGGACTTCCCATGGGCTTCTGGTTACCCACTGTGAGAAGAGGGGCACTTCCAGACTGCTGCTATTTTCAAGTGGGATTCAATCATGTACTGGCAAATTCAGGTTCCACAATTATAGCGCATTGGAAAGTTTTGTGCTGACCAAAAGATCAGATGTTTTGTGATAAGGAAAGTGATGGGGAAATGCACTGGAAACTGTGGGATAGCACTCAAAAATCATAGAATTGTAGAGATGGAAGGTAACCCAAGGGTCATCTAGTCCAACCCCCTGCAATGCTGGAACCTCAGCTAAAGTATCCATGACAGATGGCCATCCAACCTCTGCTTTAAAACCTCCAAGGAGTCCACAACCTGTCATGGGAGTCTGTTCCATTGTCAAACAGCTCTTACTGACAGAAGGTTCTTCCTGATGCTTAGTCAGAATCTCCTTTCTTGTAACTTGAAGCCATAGGTTTGAGTCTCACCCTCCAGAGCAGGAGAAAACAAGCTTGCTCCATCTTCCATATGACAGCCCTTAAGATATTTGAAGATGGCTATCGTATCTCCTCTCAGTCTCCACTTTTCCAGGCTAAACATATCCAGTTCCTTCAACCATTCCTCATAAGGCTTGGTTTAATGCATCACCTAAAATCACCCAAAAAATCAGGATGAACGTTCATTAAATAGCAAACTCAGGATGAATGCTTAAAAAACAGGTTGTCTGGAAGTGCCTCGGGGTGATGGACAAGATGGTCTCTTTTTATGATCTTGGGCAAGTATAGGAAGAGATTAATGTGAACAAAGGATGCTCATTTTTGTTTTGCTTGCAGATGAAATTTACATGGCTAAAAGGATTGACAATAACTTTTCACACCCCTATATCTGCAGATGAGTATTTCCCCTAGTGTTCATTATTCTTCACAAGACCATAAAGGCAATACAGTTTCCAGAAATGTGGCATCTCTGGGCACTGTGTGTATCATAAACCAAAATTAGCATCCTCTCTATGATCAGAAATAACAGCATGGTGATTTAGCATGTAAACTATAATGGCTCAAAGGAGATGATCAATGCTAGAAGTCAAGGTCATTCGGCCACCAGCACAAAACACAGATGTGCAATTAAGGTAAACACCAAGGAAACAGCTTCTCTCCTTACCTTCCTTAATATCTCCTGCCAGTAGAGCAAACATAAGTGCCAGTAGTAATAATGAGAGATATCTACAATAAAAACAGCTGAGGGATTGTTCCTTTGCCCGGGTCCTTAAGGGGGGGGTGCTATGAGCCAAATAAGGGAGAGGAAATACATCAAATAAATAGTGGATGTATCTTAACAGATCATTAATTAGAAAAGACAATTGTCCGTGTAGCTCAGACACAGATACAGAAATATATGCACAGGAGCTGAAATCCAGAAAAGCTGTATGAAGCAGATAACCTGACAGGGAATTCAGTCCTTTTTTAAAGCACTGAGTGCTGGAAGATATCAGTGTTGTCCAGTCTTAGAATAGTCTTATCTGCCCTCCTGTATGGCCTTAGTAATTCACAAAACCTGAGACTTCAAGCAAAAGCACAAAAAAGCCTTCCTATGCCCATTAGCTCTGTGTATGAGCACGTGTAATTAATTTAAAAACTAGGCTGTTGGTTTTTTTTTAAGGGGGTGTTAAGTGGCTGCTATTTTCCATTATTACTATTTTCTACTACGGCTAGGAAGGGGAGGAAAAGAACACCTTGAACGTATCCATTAGTGAGTATCCCGTCATACGGACTTGTCAAAGTGAAATAGTTCCCAGTTAATTAGCCGTTATAGCGCCTGGAGCAACTATAGCTCCCCCCTCCCCAAATAATAAAAATACATGAATCATTTTGAATCATACCTGCGCAACAGGGTGGGCAGAATGAAAGAGAAGCATATTCATTTTCATGCTCAGCAGAATAATTTGGGATTGGTTTATTAGGCTATTTTCATTTTATTTTCTTCTTCCATATCGGGGGATTGCAGGGCTAGAACCAGTGACGTCTAGCACTCTGCTTTGCTGCCCCATGTGCTGAGCCACTCAGAACCAGAGTGCAAAAGGCTCTGTTCCCAGAACTATGATGCCCTTGGAGGGTCCAGCATAATTTCCCAGGCATTATTTCCCCATGACCTCATAGGACTATGAAAGGCTCCAGGTCAGGCTTCAGCAGTACTCAGCACTGATTATGGTTCCTGTGCATGATATTTCTTCCCATGCTTATTGAATTCCCCGCAGATTCCATTTCCAGCCTGCAGCATTCCACCCTGCCAGCTTTCCTGGCTGCTTGATGAATCAGGATCTGCTAGGATCTGCATGTGGCTGCCCCATGTGGTAAATATCTGAACTTCAGCTTACAGCCTTCTCAAGGAAGAGCCTTCTGGACAGACTCCACTCATCTAGCCTGACCACTGGATTTTGGACTATTTGTCTTTTGACAGAATTGGATGGAATTTGCAGGCATAATAGCCCTTTCAGAGTGGGTGGAGTATGCCAAATTTCAGGCAAATAAAGGCACAGATTTTTGTACTAGCCAACTTTAAAAGTTGGGTGGTGTTGTTTTTTAAAAAAGAGAATTTAAAAGAAAAACCTTTTTTTAGTTTAAAAAAGAAATTGGATTAAATTTTCAGGAATAAGAAATAAATCCTGCCTTTTTGAGACAGATAAATGCAGTGTATTTGTGGCTGGTCTCTTTAAGTTTGATTTGCAGGATCAGATATTAAAAGGACTCACCTCCTCAAATACAACCTGCAGCCATAGGAAAAAACTTGGCTGTAGATCATGCTTAAAGGAGAGAGAGTTAAACCACAATTATGGGTTTGGATGACATTCTAAGCCATACCTTGGCTTAGCTGCAGCACTCCACTGACATCAAAAGCACAAGGAGATACCAAGACGCTGTGATCTCCTTCTTTGGGTGCATTTGCACATTTGCACTAGAGATTTTACTTTCTTGGGCTGCATGTTTACTGCAGATGGTGACAGCAGTCACGAAATCAAAAGATGCCTGTTTCTTGGGAGAAAAGCGATGGCAAACCTAGACAGCATCTTAAAAAGCAGAGACATCACCTTGACGACAAAGGTCCGTAGAGTTAAAGCTATGGTTTTCCCAGTAGTGATGTATGGAAGTGAGAGCTGGACCATAAAGAAGGCTGATCGCCGAAGAATTGATGCTTTTGAATTATGGTTCTGGAGGAGACTCTTGAGAGTCCCATGGACTGCAAGAAGATCAAACCTATCCATTCTTAAGGGAATCAGCCCTTAGTGCTCACTGGAAGGACAAATCCTGAAGCTGAGGCTCCAATACTTTGGCCACCTCATGAGAAGAGAAGACTCCCTGGAAAAGATCCTGGTGTTGGGAAAGATGGAGGGCACAAGGAGAAGGGGATGACAGAGGACAAGATGGTTGGACAGTGTTCTCGAAGCTACCAACATGAGTTTGACCAAACTGTGGGAGGCAGTTATAGACAGGAGTACCTGGCATGCTCTGGTCCATGGGGTCATGAAGAGTCGGACACGACTAAATGACTAAACAACAAACATAGTTTGGTTTAGGGTGGTGTACAAACAGAACCAGTGCATTCATCTGCAAAATGTGTATTTTGCATGCATTTATATGTAAATGTTTTCTTTTGCCTGCACTTTTTGCAGACCAAAACTATCACAAAATCTGGAGGGGTGTGTATTCAATGAATTGTGTCCCAATCTCCAAGCAAGTTCAGGAGTTTTGGATCAAGTCCATCTGCTGTGAAAAGGGGGGTGAACAAATCCTGCCCCGCAGCCCTAGCTCAAATGAGGCTTTTGATCCCTGTGGTGATCAGTTATAACAATGGTTGTTAGAGTCACTCAGAGGCTTTTGAACCCATGATGGCTAGTTCGTAGACTGTTGTATAAACTGGAGCTATAATAATAATAATAATAATAATAATAATAATAATAATAATAATGTGATAAAACATCAAACATTAAAACCTTCCCTAAACAGGGCTGCCTTCAGATGTCTTCTAAAAGTCAGGTAGTTGTTTATTTCCTTGACATCTGATGGGAGGACATTCCACAGGGCAGGTGCCACTACCAAGAAGGCCCTCTGCCTGGTTCCCTGTAGCTTCACTTCTCACAGTGAAGGAACCGCCAGAAGGCCCTCAGAGCTGGACCTCAGTGTCCAGGTTGAATGATGGGGGTGGAGACACTCCTTCAGGTATACTGGGCTGAGGCCAGTTAGGGCTTTAAAGGTCCGCACCAACACTTTGAATTGTGCTCGGAAACATACTGGGAGCCAATGAAGGTCTTTCAGGACTGGCGTTATATAGTCTCAGCAGCCACCCCCAGTCACCAGTCTAGCTGCCGCATTCTGGATAAACTAGATCAGAAGGTTGGTGTCAAGCCCTGGATCCTGTACAAATACAACATTCCAGTGGCAGATCTGCATAACAAAAGTCTCACAAGCTGGGTTCTAAAAAGACAAAAACTACTTTTGGAAGGTGCAGGTCTGATTACTGCTTGTTTGCTTTAATGGCGCCCTGCCAGTCTAAGCTGAGGATTTCTGTAGTGATGAGGCAATCAGCAGAGTAAGCTTGCTGTAAAGGCTTTCCTCCCTTCCTCTCTGCCATCATGTTTTATAGTGCTGGCTTAATGCCAGATGCCAACTTGTTGATCTATTGTGCAGTTGTTTGCAGCCAGATGCTGGCAGCAAATAAAGCATCACAATGGCTGGCGTTTGAAAGGCAAACAATTGCTTTAAATTCTGATTCCTCCCTGTCACTTTGGTGTAATATGAACAACATTAACATCTTGGCAGATAGCTTGACAACTGGATTTTCATGAGACTCTAAGGGCCAGGCTCCCAGCTTGGGAAGATTGACAGATCCATTGAAGTCAATGAACTGTAGTGATTTACATCGGTGTCAGCTATGAGGAAACAAGTAGTTCAATATGGCATCAGCCTAAACTTAGATGCACTATTTTGCTGCTGAGATGACAGGCATCTTATCCCCACTCCGGGCACAGAAGGACAGAGCTAAACCCTGGAGATCTAAGAGACAAGAGATCAGAATTGACTCCATGTGGCAACCAAAATTTAAAACTGAAATGTTGGGATTCGGAATGTCAATAGCTATAGAAGTAATTAAAGTGAAGGTTGGGCCAGCTCTGTCTGTGCATCCTTCAGCTTCGGGTATTAGAAACTGCTGTAGAAGCTGGTTTTGAGAGTCAGTCAGTCTTATTAGATAATGCACACCAAAATGAAATGACTGGGAAAGTTGTAGGAGAGAAGGATATCCTCAGAGGGATCATATTTCTTCACTGTAATTGAAGAAGGAGGTTAGCCTAACCTGAAATTCCTTCATAATAGTGCCTTATCTTTCTAGCAAATCAAGCTTAGAGGTCCATTTAGTCCACCATCCTGTTCTCACCACAACCGACCAGATGCCAATAGGAAGTGTGCATGCAAGACGTGAGTACACCAGCATTCCTCTGCAGTTTCCAGCAACCGGTATTCAGGACATACTACCTCTAACTTTCCTGCATGTAAGTGAATATGTGCAATCCACAAAGGAGTGGTTTCCTCCCCATCTGTTCTTTTGCCCCAATACATAGGAAGTTCAGAAAATATTTCCTACTGCTGTTTTTGGTAACTGAGCTCTTTGGGCAGTTTCACAGTAGCCATTGGAACCAACATCAGGTAATTCTTTTTGTTCACCACTGATGCAGAAGAACAATGTTCACCATCCATTCAGCAATCTCCTGAGTCATTCCCTTCCCTCATAGCGCTGGTACCCTTGTTCTTTCTTCAGCATAACCAAGCCTTTAGTTTCTAGGAGTTTGCTTTCCACGGTGCTAGTTCCTTGGTTTAATAGGTTGCACTTACGCCTTAAGCGGATTTAATATTTTACAAGTTTACATTGATTTCCTCCCGCCACTATTTTGCATTTCTGCTACTAAAAATAAAGCCTCTGACATGCTATAATAGGAATTATGTTCTTTTGTTTGAGCCTAATGAAAAGTTAATAACTTGCCACAGGCTGTTTTCTAATTTAACTTGCCCCCCCAAAAGGGGGGGCACACATCCCACAACTTCTTCTAACTGAATCTGATTTAACCTCAACTCAATCCCCCATTCCATTTGTCTGTGGGGATGGCAGGCACCTATTAAACCCAGGGTTAAATGGTTTTTCACTTAGGTGATGTGCTCAATTGAATGTGGTGTCTTAATGTCACTGCCTTTGAGAAGTATCACCACAGGTTTCCTATGTGACAGTATCACACTAGGGAGAGCATATTTTGGTTGAGGGTGGAGGGGGGGTGACAATTCTGAAATGACTGTGACTTGAAACTAGCAGAGTGTAATATGGCAGCACAATTGACTCATAACCTCCCGGCCAGAGGCTTATCACCCTGAATTTCTTAAGTGGTTAAACACCCGACGTGGGCCATTATTCCAATCTCCAGCATTAGGCCTGTCAAGACAGAGTATTGTTATATTGTCAGCGACAAACTGCATCAGACATTCTAGCTGAGATTTTCAAAGGCACCTAGTGGATTCTAATGAGAAGTGAGTGTTCCCCATAGCTTGTTGGCTGTCTGCACGAGAAATAGCTTTCAGACATTTTTTGCTAGCCTTATTGATGCTCTTCATCTGCCCTCAAAATTCTCCAGAATGTTTTGCCTGAGCAGGAAAACTCAAATTAGCAATGTATTTAGCTTCAGTTATTATTATTGTTATTAATAATAATAATTAAATGTGTATTTTTCCCTTCATCCAAAGATCACAGGGTGGTTCACAACATACGAAAGAGTAATGTTACAAATGAGTGGTTGTTTTGCTGCTGCCTAAGGAACACTTTGTAATAAGCAAAGAAGCCAGATTTTTTTTTCCTGGCAAACTCAGCAACAGAAGAAGAGCAGGAATTAGTCCGGATGCCCTTAGTTGCCACAGGTGGGACAAGGATCTAAGCAACTCAGGGAAGGAGCTTCAAGGTTACCCGAAAGCATAGCAATGAAACTGGCTTTGCTGATGTATCTCCCCTCACTGGATAGCATAAAGTGCACCTTAAAGATACATAAGGTTGTTCCTTGGAGAGGACAGTGTTACCACTTCTCTCTCAGCTGCTTTCATAGCTCCTTGACCATCATTAAACCAGTAAGTGAAGATGCAGCTTTCTTAATCATGTCAGGACACACTGCAAATTCAGAATTTCTGAATTTTGCACATGTTCTAAAGGAAAGAGAGCACTGACAGAAGAGAAATTGGGCAGCCTGGATGGCAACCTAAGGTAGTTTGCTGTTTCTGTGATTTTCTCAAATTAATTCATGATTTGGAGCATGACCAGTGAGCCTCAGCACTCAGTTCCTTTGGTCCATCGCATCCTTTCTCTCTGATGTGCATGTCATGTGATTGTGACTGTTTACCAACACACTTTTTATTTATTTATTAAAGTTATGTAAAGCACTTATATCCTACCTTTTCCCACAAAGTGAATTCAAGGCTGCTCACATAAGCCTGCTTACATAAGCATGTGTCATGCGATAAGTAAAAATACAATATTAAAATTCAAGTAACATCAAATAAAGCATCGGTTATGGAGGTGAACATCATTGTCCCTACAAGACTCAGAGAAGAGAAGAAGAAGAAGAAGAAGAAGAAGAAGAAGAAGAAGAAGAAGGAAGTGAGAGAAAGTCAGGCTGAAGTAGGGTAGTGAGTGATGTCGCTCACTAATGCTACTCAGAAGTAAGCACTACTGTGCATCCCTTGCTGCCCCCTTGTCTCTTGCATGCAGGTACCTGAGATGCTGAGGAAAGCAGAGGCCACCAACATGTGCTGAGGCAAGGCGTGAGCAAGGAACAGCAGCAAAGTTTGGGTTAAGTTGAAAGAGTTGGACTTTCATAGAATCATAGAATCGGCTTCCGGCGAAGGCGCGCTACGGACTGAGTCGGCGTTTGGCAGCCTTGCAGTTCAGGCGGACCAACAGTTAGCAGAGGCGAGAAAGGGGGAGTGAAGTGCCCATTACACCCCCCCTCGAACAAATAAAGAAGGTGAAGGTACGAGGTCTTCACTGGAAGGGAAGGCGGCGTCGGGAAGGTGAACTCCGTAGCAAACCCAAACCGGGGCTCGGGGGAGAACCAGACGCAAGAAACAACTTACCTGACCGTACTCTGCTGAGGCACCCAGAGGCTCAAGTAGCGAGCGCCTGTAGCTCCTGGACAAAAGAAACTTTTAAAGGAAGAATCGACTCGTGAGTGCACAAACTTATAATTTTATTAAGGAGGGGAAAATAAGACCACGGGACGAAAAAGGGAAGTCCGGGGACTGTATTAGTCTTCATGATAAGATAGAGCTTAGAAGAGTAGTCTATTTGGCAAGCTGTGTTTTTTAGGGGAAGACGAATTGAACCACAGCGTCATTTAAGAGGAAGACAGTGACGGCGTCGATACCTGCTCGAGGCAAACACGATAAGTGAAGCCGGAGAGCGAGAGAGACGCGAAGGGGGAACTGAAAGCAGATTGGGAAGGAGCGGGAGTAGAAGGAAGAAGACGCGAAAGACGGGAGGGGGAACAGCAGAGAGACGGAGATTGAGTGACTTAGAATGTGGTGAACAAAATGGAGCGGAGACAAAGAGCTGACTAAGGAGGAGAGGGGAACTTCCTGCTTCTTCACGGAAGTGGAACCAAAGAGTTGTAATTAGAGAGAAGGAAAGCAGAACTCCTCAGTAAAGCTAAAAGTGGAAACAGCGACACCTATGGGGGAAGAGAGAAACAACACCAAGATTTTTTAATATATAAAGGAAGAACTGAACACCTCTCTCTGCCCTATACCCCAGTGAGTAATAAAGAAAGGACTCATAAACTTTTTATTAGAGCTTGACTGATTCTTGTTCGAATTTGACTCGAACCTGACTGGAATTTGAGCATTTCAGTAATTGAAGCTGAACTTATTTGTACCTGATTAGACCCGATTTAACCCTGATTGGACCCGATTTGATAATGTATCCTTAAAAGGGAACAAGGGAACTCCCATAATAAAGAGAAATAAGAGCCAGATAAGTGAACTATAGAGGTTCGCAACTCAGAAAATGCCAGTGACCAAAATTAAAACAACAACAAACCAGAACACGGCGATTAAAGATAAAAGACAATCAACTTCAGCAACATCAATTCCAGCAGTACCACCAGCAGGAGAAGAAGACATAATGGCAGACATAAAGGAGGCGATAGCAGGAATGGACAAGGGACTAAATGATAAAATGGATGCCATGATGGGCAAAATAGAAGTGAATTCAAAGTTGATCGAAGATATGGCCGGCCAAATAAAAGAGCTCTCTGGGAAGAACAAAGAAATGGAGAAAAGTTTAAAAGAGGTGAACACGAAAGTGGTGAAGCATGATGAAGTAGTAAAAAAGCTAACGTCCGAAAATAAAGAAGTGAAGAAGAACCAAGGAAGAATAGAGGAGGAAATAAACGAATTAAAGAAACTACAAGAGGATTTGGCAGACCAGATGGCCATGTTAGATATGAGGCAGAAATCTCATATTCTGCGCTTAAGAGGAGTACCAGACCTAGGTGAGGAATCACTGGAAGAAAAGATTATAAAAGAAATGGCCAGCTGGCTGGGAGTCCAAGAGGAAGACCTATCACTTGACATAGATAAAATCTTTAGGACGAAAATGGATAGACAAAGAACAACAAAGGGAGTAAAGAGAACACCAGACTGCCTGGTCTTCTTCAATTCGATATTCTTGAAAGACAAAGTGCTACAGAAGAAAAAAAACCAAGACTTAATAATAGAAGGGAAGACGATTGCGATATATAAAGAAATTCCCAAGAGACTCACAGATAAGAGGATAAAGTACCAGAAACTGACAACGGCTCTGAAAAAGAAAGGGACATGGTTCGCTTGGGAGTACCCAGAGGGACTGTCATTCATCTTCAAAGAGCGGAAGAGGAGAATAAAATCAGTGGAAGAGGCCAACAGATTCTACGGAAGGTATAAAAAAGAATTAGGTATTGAAGGAGAAGAAGAAAAAGAGGACGGCGATCAACAGGAAGAAGCTTAAGGGAGAAGGAACAAATACAGTTCGACTACTTGATAAAACGCAGCTGAATTTCTAGCAGGTTCTGAAATTAAATACTGAACTTTTCTTGAAGGAGTTTCCTTCCACGCCTTTTTTCTTTTCTTTTCTTTTCTTTTTTTTTTGACAGCATTATTATTAAAATTTCAAAATAAAAAGAGGTATGAATTTGAATTTAATCTCTTGGAATGTGAACGGTTTAAATGATAAAGGGAAACGGAATAAAATTGTACATCTGTTAAGGAAAGGGAAGTGGGACGTAATCTGTCTCCAGGAGACACATATAGTTAAAAGACATGAAAGGATATTGTGTAACAAGTGGTTGGGAAATGAATTTACAGCATTGGACGACAAAAAAAAGAAAAGGGGAGTGGTAACTTATGTTAAAAATGAAATAGAGGCAGAAAAACTGTTCGAGGATGATGAGGGGAGGATTGTGGGAATCCGAATCCGTATACGGGGAGAAAGTGTAATTATAGTTAACATCTATGCGCCGAATGGTTGCAAAATTAAATTTTTCCAAAAATTAGGGCAGTTACTAGAAGAGACGGTGACTGATGAAGAAATTATATGGGCGGGGGACTTCAATGGAGTAATCCAACCAGAGCTTGATAGATCCACAAAAAAGAGGAAGAATAAAGGGAAGCTGCCACAAACTTTTCTGAATTTGGCTCAAAATTATGCAATGTTAGATGGCTGGAGGAAGAAAAATGGAAATGAAAGGAAATATACTTTTTATTCAGATTCCAAAAAATCGTTAGCAAGAATAGATTTAATTTGGCTTACTGCAGGATTATTGGCAAAGACAAAGGAATGTGAGATAATGGAGAAATCCCTCTCAGATCATAACCCAATTAGGTTAAAATTGAAAGCAAAGGAAATAAAGAAATTTAGATGGAAAATGGATGAAGGGATTCTGAATGATGAAACCTTTATCCAGAAAGGGAAAGACCTGTTGACAGAATTCTTCAAAAATAACACAGAAAAAGATACGGATCTACTAACAATTTGGGAAGCAAAAAAAGCATACATGAGAGGGATATATATACAGCAAAAAAACTATATAAAAAAGAAAAGAGAGATAAATCTGGACAAGATTAAAAAAGAAATTCAAGAAAAGGAAAAGGAATTAGAGAGAAATCCAAAAAGGAGTGAATTGGCAAATCAAATTAAAATATTACAGACAGAATTATCAAATATCCTGGGCAGCGAGATAGAAAATAAGATTAAATGGTTAAAACAAAAAACATTCGAATCTGGGGGGAAAGTTGGAAAATTGCTGGCCTGGCAGCTGAGAAAGAAGAAATTAGAAAGGACAATCACAACTATTAAAGAAGGAGATAAAATATTAACAGATTGGGAGGACATTAAAAGATGCCTACAGAAATATTATAAGATATTATACCAAGGGAAAAAAATCCCAGGGGAAAAATTAAACCAGTATTTTGACAAAAATAAACCTAAACAGATTAAAGAAGAGGAGGAAAGAATTCTTAATAGCCCAATTGAAGAAGAAGAGATCGACAAAGCAATTAAAAAATTGAAAACCGGGAAAGCCCCAGGCACAGATGGCCTAACGGCCAAACATTATAAAATATTTAGTAAAGAAATAATTAAAGTGCTTACTAAAGTAGTAAATAAGATTATGGACCAAGGATCAATCCCCCAATCTTGGCAAGAAGCCTATATAATTTTAATTCCAAAAAGTGATGATAAAAACCTACAAGCAAATAATTTTAGACCCATCTCTTTATTGAACACAGATTATAAAATATATGCAGAAATCCTGGCCAACAGATTAAAAAATATTTTAAACCGTATAATAGGACACAACCAGCAAGGATTCCTCCCAGGGAGAAAAATATCATATAATATGAGAATTCTGATAAACTTGATAGAATATCTTGATTGGATGCCAAGTAAAAAGGCGGCCCTTATTTTTCTTGACGCCGAAAAGGCGTTTGATAATGTAGAATGGGACTTCCTAGAGAAGGTGCTAGAACGGAGTGGAATAAGGGGGAAATACCTAACGGGCATTAAAGCAATATACAAAAATCAATTTGGCCACTTAATCCTGAACGGGGAAATCCTTGAGCAATTTGAAATATCTAAAGGTACGCGACAGGGTTGTCCGCTGTCGCCCCTATTATTTATCCTATCTATAGAAAGTTTGATCCAAGATATAGATCAGGATGCGGAAATACCAGGAATAAAGGTGGGGAATAAATTACATAAAATAAGGGCCTTTGCGGACGATATTGTATTAACACTGGAAGAACCCAAAGAGGGAATTAAAAATTTAAAGGTTAAACTAAAACAATTTGGAGAGTTATCAGGGTTGAAAATAAATGAAAACAAAACGAAGATTATTACAAAAAATGTAAATAAAAAATATGTGGAACAGCTAAAAAAAGAAATAAATTGGGAAATAGTGGGAAAAATTAAATATTTAGGAATTGTAGTTTCGGGGAAGAATATACATCTATTCGAAGATAATTATACTAAATTATGGAAAGAAGTGAAAGGCGACTTGGAAAGGTGGGAGGCCCTTAATCTTTCAATGATGGGTCGAATTGCCACCATTAAAATGTCAGTACTGCCCAAAATTCTATATCTCTTCCAAATGTTACCTATTGTAACTAAAAAGGAGAATTTTGAAACATGGAGAAAGGATCTAAGTAAATTTATCTGGGGTAAAACAAGACCCAGAATACAATATAAACTCCTAACAGATACGAAAGAGAGAGGAGGATGGGGGGTACCGGACCTAAGACTTTACCATGCGGCTGCAGGGATATGCTGGATAAAAGAGTGGGTAACTCTGGAAGACAAAGACTTGTTAGATCTGGAAGGTTTTAGACATTGGAAGGGTTGGCACGCTTATATGATGGATGAAAGAGAAATAAATTGCAAGGAGTTCACAGACCACGTTTATAAAAAATCTTTATTTAAAATTTGGCAAGAGTTTAGAAGAATCCTGGAACCCAAGACGCCATGGTGGGTCTCACCTTTCGAAATGACTTCTGTAATAAAAAGGGAAGAAGATAAATGGTTAACATTTCAAGATATAGTTATAGAAGGAGACAATACCTGGCATTTAAAAACATACGAACAGTTAAAAAAACAATGCACGAGTTGGCTAAATTACCTGCAAATTAAAAGTTTATTCGTAAAATATTTAGAAATAGGATTCAATAAAAAGAAGTCGAAATTCCAGGAATTAGTGGTGGAGACAAAAGAAAAACCATTGGCGGAAATATATAAGTATTTACTTGATTGGGAATTAAAAGACGAAGAAGTAAAATGCGTAATGATTAAATGGGCGCAAGACCTAGGTAGAAATATCTTTAGGACCCAGTGGGATAGTATTTGGAGAATAAGCATGAGGCTTACGGCTTGCACCAACATCAAAGAGAACATCTTGAAGATGTTCTATAGGTGGCACCTCACACCAGAGAAACTAGCAAGAATGTATAAGACCCAGCCAACATGCTGGAGGTGCAAGGAGCAGATAGGAACATATATTCACTGCTGGTGGGGGTGCGCCAAAATTAAAAGATATTGGAACCAGATCTATGAGGAAATGAAAAAAATGTTAAAGATTACCTTTAGTAAAACCCCAGAATGCCTACTACTAAGCATAATACCACCTAACTTACCAGATAATAGGAAAACCATCTTTATCTACGCCACGGCGGCAGCAAGGATGCTATTGGCACATCAATGGAAGGGGGAGGGAACACCTACAATGGATAATTGGAGAGTTAAAATGGTAGAATATATGAACCTAGCTAGAATGACGGCTGCAATTAGGAATGTTAATAAACAGAAAGTCAAGGAAGAATGGATCTATGTAGAGAACTATCTGAAAAAAGAAGGAATTAATACGGTATTAACAATTTGTCTAGATTGAAACATATATTGTAAATAAAAAATATACGTAGAAAGGACTTAATATGTATAAATAGGCTAAAATAAGCAGAGAAATAAAGATAAAGAAAGGGATAAGCAGGATTTAACAGAGATATAATCTAGAACACATGAAGACGAACCGTAGGAGGTGATCTTTCTTTTCTTTTTTTTAGGTAGGAAGGGGGAAACAGGAAGGTAAGGGGAGGGGAGGGAGGGGGAGGAAGGGAATGGGAATGTAAGAAGGGGATTGCGATCCTGAATGTTAGAATGTTAATGCTTGGAAGGTGGGGAATGGATATATCGGGAGGGGGAGGGGGAGGGGAGGATGAGAGAAGATGGTGGGTGGATGCAGGGAGGGAGGGAATGTATGAGGTATGTAAGGATATGTAAGCTAGAATGGATGATAGATGAGTTTTCCTGAGCAGGAAAACTCAAATTAGCAATGTATTTAGCTTCAGTTATTATTATTGTTATTAATAATAATAATTAAATGTGTATTTTTCCCTTCATCCAAAGATCACAGGGTGGTTCACAACATACGAAAGAGTAATGTTACAAATGAGTGGTTGTTTTGCTGCTGCCTAAGGAACACTTTGTAATAAGCAAAGAAGCCAGATTTTTTTTTCCTGGCAAACTCAGCAACAGAAGAAGAGCAGGAATTAGTCCGGATGCCCTTAGTTGCCACAGGTGGGACAAGGATCTAAGCAACTCAGGGAAGGAGCTTCAAGGTTACCCGAAAGCATAGCAATGAAACTGGCTTTGCTGATGTATCTCCCCTCACTGGATAGCATAAAGTGCACCTTAAAGATACATAAGGTTGTTCCTTGGAGAGGACAGTGTTACCACTTCTCTCTCAGCTGCTTTCATAGCTCCTTGACCATCATTAAACCAGTAAGTGAAGATGCAGCTTTCTTAATCATGTCAGGACACACTGCAAATTCAGAATTTCTGAATTTTGCACATGTTCTAAAGGAAAGAGAGCACTGACAGAAGAGAAATTGGGCAGCCTGGATGGCAACCTAAGGTAGTTTGCTGTTTCTGTGATTTTCTCAAATTAATTCATGATTTGGAGCATGACCAGTGAGCCTCAGCACTCAGTTCCTTTGGTCCATCGCATCCTTTCTCTCTGATGTGCATGTCATGTGATTGTGACTGTTTACCAACACACTTTTTATTTATTTATTAAAGTTATGTAAAGCACTTATATCCTACCTTTTCCCACAAAGTGAATTCAAGGCTGCTCACATAAGCCTGCTTACATAAGCATGTGTCATGCGATAAGTAAAAATACAATATTAAAATTCAAGTAACATCAAATAAAGCATCGGTTATGGAGGTGAACATCATTGTCCCTACAAGACTCAGAGAAGAGAAGAAGAAGAAGAAGAAGAAGAAGAAGAAGAAGAAGAAGAAGAAGAAGAAGAAGAAGAAGGAAGTGAGAGAAAGTCAGGCTGAAGTAGGGTAGTGAGTGATGTCGCTCACTAATGCTACTCAGAAGTAAGCACTACTGTGCATCCCTTGCTGCCCCCTTGTCTCTTGCATGCAGGTACCTGAGATGCTGAGGAAAGCAGAGGCCACCAACATGTGCTGAGGCAAGGCGTGAGCAAGGAACAGCAGCAAAGTTTGGGTTAAGTTGAAAGAGTTGGACTTTCATAGAATCATAGAATCATAAGAGTTGGAAGAGACCACAAGGGCCATCCAGTCCAACCCCCTGCCAAGCAGGAAACACCATCAAAGCATTCCTGATAGGTGGCTGTCAAGCCTCTGCTTAAAGACCTCCAAAGAAGGAGACTCCACCACCCTCCTTGGCAGCAAATTCCACTGTCGGGCAGCTCTTACTGTCAGGAAGTTCTTTCTAATTTCCTTTGGAGGACTGGAAGTAGCCAGCAGAGGGAGGGAGGGAGGGAGGGATGGAGGGAAGCAGGGAAGCAGGGAAGCAGGGAAGAGGCAGCAGGTTGGGGGTGAGGACTATGTGATGTAATCAAATGAGATGTGGCATGAAAGCTGGGAAAGCCAATAAAACCCAATAAAACCATAGTACATCAAACACACACTGCATGGCACGATACAATGTGCCTTCTCAGTAGTGGCGCCCACCCTGTGGAACACCCTCCCATCAGATGTCAAGGAAATAAACAACTATCTGACTTTTAGAAGGCATCTGAAGGCAGCCCTGTTTAGGGAAGTTTTTTTAATGTTTGGTGTTTTATTGTTTTTAATATTCTGTTGGGAGCCACCCAGAGTGGCTGGGGAAACCCAGCCAAAAGGGTGGGGTATAAATAAATTTTCATCATCATCATTCTATAAATCCTTTTTGCACTATTGCCAATTAAGAGAAAAGCAAGTGTTACCTCTGAGATATCCAGAATGTGTTCAGATCAGAGGACGTCTTGTGGTCCCACACCCCAAAATGCAGGGGGCATCCAGAGTTTGAAGTGAGATTTCAGGTTGTGCAGATGCAGCCTGCCTTTTCTATTCATAACCATGACAATTAGCAGCATCCATGACACCTCTTTTTCACATTTTGTGCTCTAACTGATTCTCCAAGTTTATAATCATGGACATCAAACCACTCCTCTGTCTGATTTCAAATGGCCTTAACCGACGGTGAAATTCCAGTGTCAAAGTTGTGCTCTGCATAACGGATTCCATGGCAACCAAGTGGTGTCATAAACACACGATTCTGCCTTTACCTGGAGATCAAGGAGAAGGCGACCGTGGGCCATAAAGGGGGGAAATTGGCCTTTTTAAACCCTATACTTCAAGCGTGACTAACAGGAGCACTTAACCATGCTGAATGCTTTCTCTTTTGTGTGGATGTTCTCTTCTCAAGGTTGCTCAAGTGTTCCTGTTAATACAATTGGTTGCATTTTGAATGCCCAGACATCTTCCTAATATGTGTGTGAGAGCATGCTCCAACAGGTATATTATATGCATAAGAGATTTTCTCCACTGAGCCCAAAACTATTCATGTCTATTTAGCGGGAGTCTCCACTTAGTTCAAAGGGACTTGCTCTCAAGTGAGATTCCTTAAGATTGTGGCTTTCATGTAAAATGGCATCTACCTGGGTCAATGCCTATACAAATATGAACAAAACTTATGAGCCACCCCCCCTCCTTTGCAGCAGGAGGTCCATATGAGCAGAATCTGCTCAAGGGCTTGGCATTTAAGGTCCTACAGATGTGGGTTGCACACAAAAAACCAAGTGTGCTGGTCCCGTGGGTTATCCGAAAGGCGAGGTCCAAGTCTGGTCCGTAACGTAAAGGCAGTCTGTAGTCACTGAAACTGGGTGCAGGGCAGGGAGTCAGGCAAAGTCGGGAACAGGTGGGCAAGCAGGGAACCAGGGCGGGTCAGGAGCTCAGGCAGGAAAGCAGGACAGGTTTCAAGCAGGGGCACAGGCAGGAACTGGTCACCAACAATGTTGCT
Source organism: Darevskia nairensis (assembly GCA_034642065.1). Classification (NCBI taxonomy): domain Eukaryota; kingdom Metazoa; phylum Chordata; class Lepidosauria; order Squamata; family Lacertidae; genus Darevskia; species Darevskia nairensis. The sequence continues at coordinate 40,007 of JAWWNI010001251.1, forward strand.
CCTGCAACTTGGGGCTGGCCGGCTTTTATCTGCCCCGAGGCATAGGGCGGCTCCGATCCTCTGGTGACTCGCCTCTCCTGGCTTGGAGGTGAGCACTCCTCTTGCGGGAACTCGGTTTCCTTCACCTCTCTGCCCTGAGCCTCTGCAGCTCAGGAGAGGCTGGAGGGTTACCGGACCCAGAGACAACCTCAGCTTCCCCTGACAGGGCTGGGAGTGGAGCACCTGCAGGCAATGGGTCCTCCATCCCATCAGGAGCCAGAGCAGACTCAGCAGATGCCTGCACCTGAGGATCCAGCACAGGTGAGGACCCTTCAGACTCAGGCCCTAGCCCTGGTTCTGCTGGTTCTGGAGGCAGGGAATCCTGTGCAGGCTGCGATCCCTCAGGTTCAGCATCTGAGTCTGAATCCCAGGCCATCACACCAAGACTCACTCTCATATTGTACAACCTAAATTCAGGGACATGTATATATATTTCAATCTGACAGAACATATAAATTGGGAGCATCCTGAACACATTTTCACTTTTCACATGCCAGTCTTTTTGTCCAGTACTTATGTTTACTAGGTAAAACAAGGGATCGGGGGGAAATCCAGAACCTCTCAGATGGGTACCATTGTGGGCCAGTGCTCCCCCTGTCTGTTCTTTGCCTATGCATATTTCTGAGAAGCCCAAAACAAACATTTCAAGTCAAAACAGAAGCTTGCCAGTGTGTGCGAGTCTACACATTTTTTAAGACTCTAGCTAGCTCCTAGCCACTCCAAGCCACAAGTGGTCAAGCTACAAGGTGGGGCCAATTTGTATTTCCTTTTCTTCAATCCATCTCCCATGTAGTGGTGTCAGGCTTTAAGCTTTCCAGCCAGGCTTCTAGCATTGCACATGGCCATGTTTGCACAAGGGCCCTTCCAAGGTGCCCTAGCAATCTAAGAGAATGAGAGAGGCGAGGTCACATTTATTTGACCGTCATTAGAACCAGGGGTGATGTCTGACTGAGGAGGAATGGCGGAGACCGCCTCCCCTCCTCCTGCACTTCCCGTAGAAGATAGATTTAGAACGGTGGTTTGCAGAAGGTCATAGTTCAGAGGCTGCAGAGGGGAGAAACTGGAGCAGGAGGAAGAAGAAGAAGCACCAGGGGAGAGACAGCTGACAGATTCAATGTCTTTGGAAAGCTTGCCAGACCCCCCCCCTCTCCCAGGTCCTGGCGTGCACTGAGAGTAGGAGAACACAGAGCTCAGAGGCAGAAAGCTCAGATTAGCCCAATGTAGAGGTGACGTAGAATAGGGGAGACGGAGTGGGTGGGACTTTACTCAGAGCAAAATCATTATCCAAGAGGCGACATCATACGTCTCTCTCTGTGAATATTGAATAAAATACCATGGTAATAATTCCTTGTTTTCCCATTTCTGGCTGCCAGCCATGAGGGAGGGGGGTCAGATTTCCTGAAGTCTGACAGGTGACCACCAAGCCAGCTAGGGAGACAGCTTGCTGAAGTTTTTAGCACCTCCATGGGCTGTTGTCAAACCAGCATCTGTTCAGGTCTGCCCCATGTTGACCAGTGTCTTACTGTAACAACATAATGGTGAGGTCCAGCACCTCTTTTTCTTGGGGGGAAATAATGTAATTTGCACTTCCTGGAACAGCGTGTGAACTGAATGCAGCTCTCCTTTGAAATTTGCACTTCTCTGAATTTTGCAATTCAATTCTCCCAAAGAATAATGTGCACAAACAGTAAATGCATAAATCAGGTCAGGGCCATATATGACATTGGGGTGAGGTACATAAAAAAAACCTGGCTCAGCTGAAAGGGTGGTTTCCGATTGCCTGCAAAGTGCTCCGCAAAATAGGGCTTTCAAAGGGGATGCTGAAGGTGTCTTTGGGAACACCTCTCAATGCACTGTCTTGCCCAGCACACTTGCACATGTGCATAGGGTATCTAAATGTGCACACTTCAGTTTAACCGCAGCTCATGTTTTCAAGTTGGATGAAAGCTAGTTTGAGAGGGAAATGCAACAGACAGCAGTATTTCTCATGAAACTACAGGATACAGTTCGATTGTGGCCAACATCATGTGCACTCAGTGTTGAGAGCAGTAAATGTGTACACAGCCTCAGACTTATTGGCTTAAAATAATCAAAGATTCAAAGAATAACGAATAACAGTTTGCCCTTGAATTCCAAAGTCACTCTGCTCAGCTTTATTGGCTAACATGGTACAAAATGCACAATAGCCTCTAATTTCAAATTTATTAAGCACAGCTAAAATTATTAGTGCAAAAATAATAACTGGCATCATCTTATCTTTCAAACACTAACAGAATATTAATTATTACTAAAGTTTGATATGTCGCTGAAATGTCTAAATGGAAGGGAAATGTTAAATTAACGGGATGGAACACAGAGATCTGCAAAAACATTTTTTTAAAAAAAGATCTTCAGCATAATTGGTACCCGTTTAATCGTTTTGGGAAACCAAAGTGTACTATTGATAATAACAAATGTAATGGCTTTGCAATCCTATTATATTAATGGGATTTCTTACTATTTGTGTAAGAAATGCATCTCTACTTTAGTTTCATGAAGGCAATACAGCTTAAATATTTACTAAAGAGGCATTTTTTGAGGGGAAAGCCAACCACTAGGGAAGAGATATTGTCAGGGATCTGCCCGCCCCTGCCAGTCCAGCTCTAAGTGTTTATAGAGAGCCGCAGCCTGTGTTAACAACAGATTCATCTTCGAGTGAATCTGGCAGTCCCGTTTCGGAAGGAGCAGTTAGTGGCTGGGAGCCAGGGAGTGCCAGGTGTCCAGGGAGTTGATGGGAGACCTGGCACTACCCAGCAGGGTCGCTCGGAGGGGGAGGCATCAGTTCCGGCGCATATATCACACAGGAGGAGAAGGCGGCAATTTAGGATGCCGAGGCTTTGGTGTTGGTGCCAAAACAGGAGGGAGGCACTTCTGGATTCTGCTAGTGACTGAGCAGACATGATAAGACTGAGCTCTGCACTGTAAATAGCTTGGCACTGAATAAAAAGACTTAAAGACAAATGGCTTGGCATTTCTATTGAACAACCGATAAGAGAACCTGACAAAGATCAAATATCGGGCTCCACAAAATGGGATTTCATATGTACATGGCACCCACTCTTCCTCTCCTGATCTCATTAATATTCACTAGCTTCCTTCCTCTTTGCTTCCCTTCTCCTAGTCCCTCTGGAATTGCTGCTTCCTCATTCCCCTAGTTCCTGTAAAGCAGGGATGGGGAAGCTGTGACCCTCCAAATGTCGTTGGTCTCAAATTCCCATCAGCCAATGGTCAGGAATGGTGGGAGAATAGTTCAGCAACCTGAACCATTTGCTTGCCTATGCAGCCATTTCCCCCATCCTCTGTTGTACAATGTTGTCATCCTCTTGAGATAGGAACCTGTCATACTTGCCTTGTGTAAAACACCATGGATATGTGTGAGTGTGTGTGTTTGTGTGTGTCCAGTATATGAATAACAACTAACAACATCCACAATACTAAAGAGCTACATAGATTATGTCCCGCATGGTAAACTATCAGAGCAGAAGGTGGCTTTTCCAGGTCCTTAATATTTAGAAATGTCCCCAGCAGCACCTCCGCTGGGCAGCCTGGAGTTTTATATAAAACATATTCTGCAGATGAAAGCAATAACAAATGTTTATGCAGAAGTAGTCCCTTCCCAACCCTCGATAGCTCAAAAACCTGTATAATTGTAACCCTTAACAAGAAAAAACAACTGTGTAATGGGATCTAGGTTTTATGCAGATAAAACCATTATGCTCATTACTGGAGCATAACAAAGTAGAAAGACCTCTGCACTCATGGATAATGGGACATGTGCTTTATTTATTTTAACTCTTAGCATTTTCTCTTAGGATTTTATATTCACTTTCTCAAAGCCTTCCAAAAGCAATTTTAGCTCAGTAAAAGATGAAGGGTGTTTTTTGTTTTAATAAGGCACTGAATGAATCACTTGTGTGGAAAGAAAATTCTTTGGAGAATGTAAGTTCATTTGGTGGGGGGGGGGCTTGGGGGGGGAGAAATACTTTGCCAACATGTAATACTGTTGAGTCATATAAGTAGAACTGCACTGAATAGCCTTTAGTTTCAATAGAAAGTGCAATGCAATTAACAAAAAATGCTGAAAATAAACTGGTGCTGGTGCCATTTTCCTTTATCAAGTTTGTTCAAACAATCCTCAGCCTCGTTTGCTCCACATTGCTGGGCGATCTGATTGGCAGCTATGGTGGTCACTGTGACTTTGTTTGCAAGCATCCATAAGACCATCATGTCAGACATACAGTACAACCACAAAGCATATTTACTGAGGTTGAATCCCGACAAGACAGAAGTACTGTTTTTGGGGGACAGGGGGCGGGCAGGTGTGGGGGATTCCCTGGTCTTGAATGGGGTAACTGTGCCCCTGAAGGACCAGGTGTGCAGCCTGGGAGTCATTTTAGACTCACAGCTGTCCATGGAGGTGCAGGTTAATTCTGTGTCCAGGGCGGCTGTCTACCAGCTCCATCTAGTACGCAGGCTGAGACCCTACCTGCCCGCAGACTGTCTCGCCAGAGTGGTGCATGCTCTGGTTATCTCCCACTTGAACTACTGCAATGCACTCTACGTGGGGCTACCTTTGAAGGTGATCCGGAAACTGCAATTAATCCAGAATGTGGCAGCTAGACTGGTGACTGGGAGTGGCCGCTGAGATCATATAACACTGGTCCCAAAAGCCCTACATTGGCTCCCAGTACGTTTCCGAGCACAATTCAAAGTGTTGGTGCTGACATTTAAAGCCCTAAACGGCCTCAGCCCAGTTTGTGTCTCCACCCCCATCGTTCAGCCCGGACACTGAGGTCCAGCTCCGAGGGCCTTCTGGCGGTTCCCTCACTGTAATAAGTGAAGCTACAGGGAACCAGGCAGAGGGCCTTCTCAGTGGTGACGCCCGATCTGTGGAATGCCCTCCCATCAGCTGTCAAGGAAATAAACAACTATCTGACTTTTATAAGACATCTGCAGGCAGCCCCATATAGGGAAGTTTTTAATGTTTGATATTTTATCGCTTATTATTATTATTATTATTATTATTATTATTATTCTGCTGGGAGCCGCCCAGAGTGGCTGGAGAAACCATTCCCTCCCCTCCCTCTCATTATGTATAAGGGTCTGGTGACTTCTTTTTCAGTGTATCTGAAGAAGTGTGCATGCACACGAAAGCTTATACCTAAAACTACTCAGTAGGTCTCTAAGGTGCTACTTTATAATTTTTAAATTATTTTGGAAGGATTCTTTTAAATACTTTCTTAGATCATATAACTTTTTTGAAGACTTGATTCTTTTAATGGAGTTTTTAAGTTTTTAAGAAGAGCCTTTTTAACTATCTTTTTAAAGAATTGTTTTAATTTATTTTGACTACGGCAGAACAACACGGCTACCTACTTGAATCCAGCCAGATGGGCGGGGTATAAATAATAAATTGTTGTTATTATTATTATTACTCATTAAGCCAGGGATGGGGAACAAGCCACCAGAGGCAGATTTAGGGCAGCACAACTGGTTTCCCCGCACTGGGCACCACAGTGAGTCACCACTATAAACTAGCATGCATGCAGAATGGAAGGCGAGAGGCTGGGGTGCACCAAGTTTTGGCCTCACACAGGGCGCTGCTGAAATTTGAAAGACAAAAGTCCGTACTTGCCATCACCCTTCGTACAACAATGTTGTACCCAAAGTACAACAATGTACATTGTTGTTGGACTCCAACGTACATTGGCCCAGCTAGCGTGGCCAAAGATCAGGGATTATGGGAACTGTAGTACAGCAATATCTGCAGGTTTCCCACCTGTGCGTTACATTATCAACGCCATCGTGTTGCATTACATCGTAATAAATCAGGTTACATGTCATTTTTTACATCATCCTGTGGATAATAATAATAATAAACAACCTTTATCGTCACTACACCATCTGTGTGCAGTGAAATTAAATGAGCCCCCCTCCCCCCACACTTACACTCAGTCTTGTTCGCACTCTGTGTGCTTGTCGGAAGTCAATTGCACCACTATTTTTTTCCCATTCAGTAGCCCAACAGCCCACGGATAAAAACTGTTCTTTAACCTGTTGGTGCGGCTGACTATATTTCTATATCTCCTGCCCGAAGGTAGGGGATTAAAAATTAAACACATTTCCTCATAAAGTACCCATAATGTCTGGTTGAAATGTCGTCAATGGCCTTGGGAAGCACATTTCCGCAAAGCCAAACCAATCGCCAGGTACAAAGCCACACACAACTAGGGTATGTATGTGCCCTACTTTACAGAAGAGAGTAATCTGCCACAGTCTTCCCCGCTATGGTGAGACACGTTGCATTTCTGTTTAAAGTATAGGGTGATATGCAATGTTAGTTGTATTCTGAGTAGACCCACTGAAATAAGTGGATTTAAGTATATTAAGCCCGTTGATTTCAACAGGTCTTCTCTAAAGTTTGAGTTAGTTGGATGTCACTTGTAAGTATTTATATACAGTGATCCCTCGACTTACGAGTAACCCGACTTCCGTATTTTTCGAGTTACGAGGGATCAAAGCGGCCGCCGCTTCCGAATTTTTTCAACTTCCGATCGGAAGCAGCGGCTGCTTTAGATGCGGTTTTTTCGAGTCCCGAAGGTTTTTTCGACCTACGAATGCGTTCAACGCATTCCTATGGGGACTCGACTTACGATTTTTTCGACTTACGAGGAATCCGTCGGAACAGATTACCTTCATAAGTCGAGGGTCCACTGTAGTTGCACCTAGATAAATGTATTAGCATATGCACATTTCAAGCAACCTATATCACTTTTTGTCCTTTTTTGTGCAGGAGGACCAATCTATATCACTTTTTCTCCCTTTTTTTGGCAATGCAGAAGAGGCCACATTATTCACACCAGTAAAGGGCTGGAGAATGTTTATTGATACATAAGAATAAAGCTGTTCTACAGTTCGATCTGAGTGCCAGTACCAACCTTCAGCCATTGTAATAATCTGCATAGTTCTGCAGTGATTGCTAGGACTAATTGTACCATCAGAACTAGAACCAGCAACTCCTTAGAGCTGCTGCCCATTGAGGTGAACCATTCAAGACTTCAAGTCAAAAGGGCTTTGATGTGCCACCTCCTCCAATGAGATTCCATCCATGCAGGCAACCCATTGGATCCTCCTCACCTGGCAGGTGATTTAAAAAATGTTCAAGTCAAGGTTGACTGGGCTACAGGCAGTCTTGATGAACTTCTGCCTGTATGTCGGTTCCACCATGCACCTGCCAGATCCCCTCATAGCTCTGCTCCCCAGATGCATACTCATTTAAATAATTTTAAAATTTGCATATGCCACTTTTCCAAGCAAAGCCCATCTAAAGTGGCTTTACAACAACTAAAACTGCAAGGATTAAAAATAAATAAATACTTACGGCTTCCACTTCCCACCCTGCCATCTCCTTACGTACTAGAATCAAAATATGTACAGGGTCCCATTGTTCTACCCAAGATCCAAGCCTGGAGATTAAATGCACCATCGAGCTATTCATCATCTCAGCACAGCTTTAACACCTCCTGTCTACAGTGTTAACTTTCATTGATGATCTAATTTAAACCAACTGTTTTTGCTAATTCAGAAATTAATGATGTGGCCACCACTAATTACGGTGGAGGAGTAGATGAAAGTTGCATGCCTAATGACAGATTGAAATTACAAAACCAACTTTTAAAAAGGGATTAGAGATCTTCCCAAACTCTGCTGTGTCACATTGTCCTGATGGGAAGAGAGCATTCTGAATTGGGGGGTGGGGAGAGAGAGACAGGTTTGGGCTTGGATGTCCAATTGTGCAAGAGTTCAAAAGGGTAGGGGAAGCATTGTTTCTGTCAGGAACAGCCAATAATTCCTCAGCCTATGCTCAGATGTCCCTGTAGCAAGATTTTCCAGGATAAGGAATAGAAGGAAACTGCTATCCTCTTTAGGCTCTGGCCTGGTCCTGTCACCAGACAGCCCCGCAGACCTAGCTTGCCTATAAATTCCAGGTCAGCATGAGACAGAAGGCAGGCGGACTGCAGATATGTAGGGTGCTATGAAGTATGGGACACAGGTGGTCTAAACCACTGAGCCTCTTGGGCTTGCCGATCGGAAGGTCAGCGATTCGAATCTCCTTGATGGGGTGAGCTCCCATTGTTCCATCCCAGCTCCTGCCAACCTAGCAGTTCGAAAGCATGCCAAGTGCAAGTACTGTAGATAAATAGGTATTGCTGTAGTGGGAAGGTAAACGGCATTTCCGTGCACTCTGGTTTCTGTCACAGTGTTCCGTTGTGCCAAAAGCGGTTTAGTCCTGCTGGCCACATGACCTGAAAAGATGTCTGTGGACAAACGCTGGCTCCCTCAGCATGAAAGTGAGATGAGCGCCACAACCCCATAGTCGCCTTTGACTGGACTTAACTGTCCAGGGGTCCTTTACCTTTTTTCTGCATGAGGTCACAATGGCCAGTCTCTCTCCTTCAAGCAGCCATGGTCATTCAGGCAAGCAACATTACCATGGCAGCATGGGGTCACAATGGCCAGTCTTTCTCTTTGAGCATCAGCGCAAGGTCACAATGACTGGTCCCTCTCTTTGGTGCCGGCAGCATCAACGTTAGCCCACAATGGCCAGTATCCTTCTCTCACTGAAATGAGCAGAAGCAGAAGCATGCTGGGACACAGCCTTCAGGGGTCGCATAATTCCATAGCCTCCAACATTTCTCAAATGAAAAGAGGGATGTCCTATGGAAAAGCAGGGCATTCTGGGATCAAATCAGAAACTGGGTCCTTTCTGATTTATATTCACATTTCTTTATATGGTGCATTTATAACCAGCCTTTCTTCCATCATGGAACTGGAGGCAGCACCAGTGGAGGTTCCCATCCAGCTTCCATCCAGCCACTGAGCAGACCCAAGCCTGCTTAAATCAAAGCAATGTGGTTGAACCATCGGCTTTCAGGCCCTGGACAAGTCATTCCCAAACATCCCCCCCCCACTAACCACTGAAAATTTCTGAACACTTAATCATTGGTGGAACACTTCATCCTTTTTCCACTGGTTGCAGCAATTGCCATGTGATGTGTGAGGTGCTGTATAATCCTTTTAATTGTATTTGTACAGTAATGGCTGCTGGTTGTCTGCGGACCACCATTTGGGAACTCCTGCCACAGATTATAACGCCAAAGCTGCCTCTCAGGAAGAGTTGCTCGGACAAGATGCCAGAGTTGCTGTTATCTAAAGGAGGAATAGTGCCAAAGCAGTAATCTGGCAAGATTTTATAAAGGGTATTGTGGGGAGGCAGATCTCAGATTTGCAGATTTACCTAGTTTTTAACCAAAACTCCAAGATCCACCAGCTGGAGCCCTGATGCAAGACCGATACACTTAGAATTAAATAAGTCTGAGCCTGGAAATTATGTTTTGAGTATCCAAACTGGATGGAGCTCAAAACCTTCCACACAAAAACCTACTCTGTGTTACCCAGAGCGTTCTTCATTTAAACAGCTTAAGTTGAAGTGGGGCATTTTGTCACTCCTGTTGTTCTCAGAAATCATTGCCAATCTGCTGCAAATCACCCAGGGATCTGCTGGCAGATCCCACTCTACTTTGCACTAAGGGATGTAAATAGGAAGTTGTGGGAAGAAGGAAAATGATATGGAAGAAAGCCGGTTTTGGAGAGGCAGTCTACAACAACTGAAGGGGAGCACCAGCATGACATCACAATAGCCATTCCTTGGAGCTGGCAGCATCAGCATGATGTCACCATGTCCAGTCTCTGCCCTTCAGTCAAGCAGTGTCAGAATGAGATCACAATGGCTAGTCCCTCCCCTTAAAGCAGTAATCATAATCATGAAGTCACAATGTCCAGTCTGCCTCCTTCAAGCAGGCTGCATCCCCAGGAGGCCACAATGTTCAGTCAAGCAGTATCAGCATAAGGTTCCTATGGCAGTCTCTCTCTTTCAAGTAGGAAGGGATATATTGTGTTCTGTAGCCATCAATCTCCTTGAAGAGTGGCAGTAAAAAGGTAAAAGGTAAAGGATCCCTGGATGGTTACAGTAAATCCAGTCAAAGGCGACTATGGGGTTGTGGCACACATCTCTCTTTCAGGCTGAGGGAGCCGGTGTTTGCCCACAGACAGCTTTCTGGGTCATGTTGCCAGCATGACTAAACAGCTTCTGGCACAATGGAACACCATGACGGAAACCAGAGCACATGGAAACACCGTTTACCTACCTACAGGGTGGATTTGATTTAAATCAAATTGATTTAAATCACGATTTAAATCACGATTTAAATCACTAGTCAGTAAGGCTTGATTTAAATCACTAGTCAGTAAGACTTGATTTAAATATTTTTTTTACAGAAAGGCTCATTCTTGCTGGTATAATCTTAATATTTACAACCATATGAAGGTTTCATTTTTGGAATAATACATTTTCAGAGTAGTTTTTACAGTTATATCAAAAATTACTGATTTGGTTATACTACTAGAAATACATAGACAGATAATTATGAAATTATGGTGAGGTTTAATAAGTTAACTTTATATTTGGACAACTTTTCTGCTGTACTTTATTGGAAGGAGAAAAATAATCATTTCCTTAATAACCATTTAAACAATTTATTTAACTAAAACAATAACATGATAGCATATGTATCCATTGTTAACTGATGTGGTTTTAACTGAGTTTTTAAAACATTTTAACACTTGATAAACTTAAAACAAATCCTTATTTCCTGATGAATAGCCTTTGGACTACAATGTAACTTAAATAGAAGACTATATTTAGAAAGATTTTTCCTTCAAAAGCATTTTATTTTAAAAATCCAATTTAAATCAAAAAAATCCGATTTAAATAAAAAAAATCCGATTTTTTTGATTTTTTTAAAAAAATCATTGATTTTTATCCACCCTGCCTACCTATTTATCTACTCGCACTGGCATGCTTTCGAACTGCTAGGTTGGCAGGAGCTGGGACAGAGCAGCAGGACCTCACCTCTTCATGGGGATTCAAAATGCCGACCTTCTGATTGGCAAGCCCAAGAGGCTCAGTGGTTTAGACCACAGTGCTACCTGTGTCCCTGAAGCTGGCAGTAACAGTGGACAGAGGCAGCCATTGTCTGGCATCCCAAAGACATAGCAGTTGCATGTGAGTTCTGATCATCTTTTCCCATTGAACTGAGCCCAAACTATTCTATGATTCCCTAACATTTTGGCACTGTCAAAAACAACCTCCAATTCTGATTTTTATAACGTGTGTGTGTGTGTGTGTGTGTGTGCGCGTGTGTGCTTCCCTATTCATAAACAGTGCCCTCGCTTGTGCTTATTTTTGCTTGCATTCCCTGAAACAGGTAGAAGAAGTTTGATGTAGACACACAAAGCAAGCAGAGGAGTCACATGGCTCCAGGCTGAGAGTGCATTTCTGCAGCTCCACTCCACTCATGTTCCTTCTTCCAATGATAATATCTGAAAAGGGCTATAGCTGCTTCCGATTGGCCATTAAGCAAACTGATATAATCCTTTTCAACCTTCAAATTCAGTTGGATTGCTCACAGAGTGATCGATTTGATGGAGGAAGATGATATATAAATCCTGTCAAAGGCCCAAGGCAATTTACAATACACAAAAATAAACAAAAATACAGAATAGAGCCCCTGTAACCAAGCCAGGAAGTTGGAAGGTGAAGCAACCAGGATCAACAATGATTGAGCAAACAGCAGGAGTAAGTTGATCTGAACAGCACTGTGAAAGGAGGTGAATATTTTCATGATCTATCTAACAGGTTTCTTGGAGGGGGATTTCTGTCCTTACAAAATGGCTTTCTTCTGGGATTTTTTTTAAAAGACTGTTCAGCGCAATGATCATTTCCCAAGCTTTTCATGGTCCGTACATAAAATGTTGTCTCAGCCCCTATAGCATGAAACTGGCCTGAATTCTTCCCCACCCATATTTCCTAGTTAAAGGGGTTTTGTCAGCATTGCCATTATCAGCAGCTGGGAAAGTCCAAAACACTGATCACTTTATTTATTGATGCTGAGCTTGCCATGTGGCAATGGGTGAAATTTGCAGAGACTGCCCTTTAACAAAGATATGCAGTCAGCAAACCATCTTATGTATGTATGTGTGGCATCAAATATCCCAATGGATCTCATCAAGCAAGCTTCATGCAAATACGTGAGCACTACTAACTGACCTTTGTAGACTCAGCATTAAATTTACTATTTGGATGAAAAATTGTCTGAAGAATAAATAGCTATTTTTTTAAAACACATGCACACACAGCATCCAGCTCTGAACTAAATCCACTAATTTATGCTAATGAGTTAATAAGTTAGAATCACTGAATACATTGCCACAGATAGAAACATTGCTGAATGTCAACTTAAACACGCTGCTTTTTAGTGGAGACAGTTCACACATTCAACTGTGAGCCATTTATCAAAGGCACACTATCTAGGTGCCTGTGTGAACCAACCCTTCGTCTTGAGTGGCACAAAGACAAAAATGCAGTTGCTTTTGTGCAACCGTGCTGAGGGTGTTTGCTCATGCCTGTAAAAGTGCTTCCATTTCCTACTACAGGTTTTCCATTTGGAAATGGGCGAACTTGATTTACTTTGGTGTAAAGTGTGTTGCTTCTCTGCTCTGCTATCCAGTTTATTCTGATCACTTAAACATTTGCGTAATATTTGAATTTTCTGTCTCTGGTCCCGTCGGTGTTTGCATTCAAGCAACAAATCATTCATAAATGGTTAAAAACAGTACTTACTTCACTACAGCCTCCAACAGCTAAGAGCATAAGAGGCCGCCTTATTGCTATTCCTTGTAATGGAAAATACAAAACAGCAATTAGTCGTATGCAGGACGAGCAAGATCCTGCAAGGCTTGCTCATTTACCCAGAGCATAGAAAAGTCAGGACAAATCTGGAAGTGTGTACAAAGGTTTCTTTAAATGATTGCAATTATGTTCTGCGAGAACAATGTAAGTCTTGGCTCTGCCTCCTCTTTATGAGGCCTTAATGCTTTCTATGTAATGGGTGTGTATCTTTGAAACAGCCGTGCACAGCATTCATAGTTCCAACAACATGATTTTATGAGCTTTGCTCTTACAGGGCAAAACGTTCAAGTCCAATTGCAGTTATATCTGTTTAAAGCAAAGATGATGAACAACTTGTTCCACCTCTCTATGAACCAGATTGTCGGTATGAATTGCCACTTTGAGCCTAGGAGTGAGTCCTTCCATTGAAAAATGAGAGGGTCATCATCAATGAGAGTAGCCTGACCAGGAGATTTTATTATCTTAATGATCTAGGGTGAAATTGGGGCCGAGGTCAAATGACTTACCTCTGTTTATTGTGCTCCTTTTCCGTGTTTTGTTGAAATATTTGTAGACTGCTTCTCCAGAAATAACGTTTTGCACAAAGCAGTTCACAATAATGACAAAGATTAGAAATTGACAGCCAACATTGGCATCAACATAATAATATCACAAAACAAAGCAATATGTTGCTAAAGTAAAAGCAAACACTTCAATAAATATTGACTGCACTGAACAATTAGTCACAGTATCTGTGCTGACTCTAGGTTTAATTGACTAAACATGCATAGAACTGCACTGTAAGTCAGACTTTATCCCAACTGTTTCAGACCCTCCAAGTGTCCCTATTTTCCAGGGACAGTCTCAGATTTACAGAAGCCATCCCAGTTTCTGATTTGATCCCGGAATGTCCCGCTTTTCCTTAGGATGTCCAACATTTCTCTGATGAAAATAGGAAGGTTATGGTAGGACGTCCCTATTTTCATCGGAGAAATGTTGGAGGGTATGCAGGTGTGATTGTGGAGGCCACCAGGCACCCAAAATCAAGCACGAAGGCTGCAATTTTATATTTATCACATTTATCTGGTCACTTCTGCCTCTTCTCTCCCCCACTGCTGAAATTAGAGTGTGAGCAGCTTAAGGCAAGAGCATGTGTCTTGCTTTTATATATTTTGATAAAACACCGATGGCACTGTTGCGGAAGGTGGGGTGATTAAAAAAATCCCTGTCAGACTGGGAATATCCTCTCACTCACCCAGTTTAGGATAGTCCACCATTCTTCAGCAGAGTTTCTTTTTCTTTGAGAAAAATAAGTGGCTCACGTAAATGGAAACTAAGCTTTAATAATAAAGAAAACTGTAACACAATAACGTAGTGTCTGAGAGAAACTAAAACAACATCATGAGTCAAGAATGAGGCAAGAAGGACAGTTGGCCTCTCTAACTGAACTTCACTGAAAGGAGGGGCCGATTCCGGAGCACAACACCAAAGCCCCGCCCACCAAGATGACAGACATTCTGCTCGGTAAAGTACTGGATGAGAGCAAAAAAACTGAAGCTCAATCCAGGTAGCACTGAGGCACTGTTAGTGGATGCTTCCCTAGACCAGATGGGTGGGAGATTGCCTGCTCTTGATGGGGTCACACTTCTTCTAAAGGAGCAGGTTCATAGCTTGGGGGTACTCCTGGATCCTTTGGTGTCGCTCAAGGCTCAGGTGTCCTCAATGGCCTGGAGTGCCTTCCATCAGCTTCGGCTGGTGGCCCAGCTATGCCCCTATCTGGATAGGGATAACCTAACTACTGTTGTCTATGCTCTGGTAACATCAAGGTTAGATTACTGCAATGCGTTATACGTAGGGCTGCCTCTGAAGACGGTTCAGAAACTTCAGCTAGTGCAGAATTCAGTGGCCAAGTTGCTCACCGGAGCAAGACGGTTTACACCAATTCTGGTCCAACTGCACTGGCTACCAATTGGTTTCCGGGCCCAGTTCAAAGTGCTGGTTTTGACCTAAAAAGCCTTAAACGGCTCAGGACCTCAATACCTCAAGGACTGCCTCTTTCAATATGAACCTACCCTGACCCTGATCATCTTCTGATGCCCTTCTTCGTATGCCTCCTCCTCAATAGGTCCGGAGGGTGGCAACACAAGAACGGGCCTTCTCTGCAGTGGCTCCCCGTCTGTGAAATGCTCTCCCCAGGAAAGTTTGCCTGGCGCCTTCATTATACACCTTTAGGTGCCAGGCAAAAACCTTCCTTTTTAACCAGGCCTTGGGTTGATTTGATTGACATCCAATGCCCTTTTAAAATGTGGGGTTTGGGAGGGGGTAAGGGGTTATTGGGTTGTTTTTATTTTGATTAAGGTTTCTGTGGTTTTATATTTTGATTTTATTCTGTGTACTAGTGGGTATAGGGCAGTATATAAATGTAATAAATATAAATAAATAATCTAGTCAGGCCCCAGTGTTTTTCTAACAGACACTATATATGGTACATCCTATCAGTTACGAAAGGTCAGCTTGGCATTACTTGCTTCAATTTAAAGAGCAAACCTCTGTTTTCTGCAAACAGGTAAATGGTTGGCTTCTGCCTTTTCTGTCCAGTGCCTCATCAACCTTATATAAGTGTTTTGAAGAGAACTTATTAGGATACTTCCATTTTTTTAAGGATGCTCAGGCAGGTGGAGTTTTCATAGCTCTGCTCTGTGGTGACTTACATTCCCTATCCAACTGGCTTTCACAAGTTCTGCCTCTGATAGTTGTGCAATAATTAATCCTCATCACTGAGGGGAGAGTAGCTGGCATTTCCCCTGACCTGAAGAGAATACTCCCTAACTTGCCTAATCTTCCTCACCATAGAGTAATTTTCTTACTCCAGTTTCTCTGCTTGGTTGGAGATTATGCTTGAGCGACATTGTGACCAGTGGGCAACCTTCTAAGCCTCGAATAAAGCCTTGAAAATTGTGGCTATGAATTATGAACCCTACCCCACAGTGCAAAGAAATATTTAGCAGCAGTCTTTTCTCTTTCTTTTATGATTTAAATGCCAAATGAATTGACACCCTGTTAATACGCTTATTTAATACATTAAGGTGCCTATCAACATAAACCTTCTGGGTTGTAAGTACCTGCAGTGCAGCCCCACACATGAATTCAGTGGGTCTTACTCCCAGGGATGTGCATAGAGTATTTCAACTTTAACTGCCCTGTTGTCCAATAGGCTACTAGTAAATAACAGTCTGGATTTCCAGGAAGAGCTGAGGCATCTCCAAATACCTAGAAGGACAACCAATTTGTGGAGGCTCCATGTGTTTCCGGGCGCAGCAAGTAACTATTTATTTTTGGTTTTAAAGGAAATCCCAGGATACAATGGAAGAAAGTCCATGGGGGGGGAACCCTACTTGACCTCAGATATTTCCTAATATTATGTAAATGAATAGACATCACAATCTAGTCTGAAAATGCATTGGACATAAGTTTTAATGGAGAAGGATCAGACATGGAAACGTTGGTCAAGCATTTGTCAGTACGGACACACCACTACCTTGGGCAGTCTATCAATAAAACATTAGTCTTAAAATGTCATGAAAGCTTTGGGAATAAGAGTCACTCAGAACCCTAGATTGCATTTAAATGCCTTTTTTTGACATTAACCAGCAGGCATCTGAAAATTCTCAGAACTGTTAGATGCAAGACTTCATTGTAGCAACCTCCAAATCTGCCAGCCAACCTTAATACTTCTAACCCAAGGGAACCAATCATTGTGAATTCTGAAATATGGAAGCATGCCCTTCTGCTCTGGGGAAAGTAAATGTGTTTTTTAATGTTTTAATATTTTATAGCAAATAGAAAACAAAATTTCCAGGAGAACAGATATTAACGTTTCATGCAAACAAACCATTAGCTGTTGACCTTAACCCTTTCCACTTGAACTGGTATTATGAAAATACATGAGTTGTTTTGCTGCTCAATTTGTGATCGGATTGTCCTTCTGGGTATTTTTCTTTCCTATTCTTTTAAAGCCAACATTCCGATTACAATATACTGTATTCAGTCCCATGAAGAGAAGCTTAGCTTTTAATGCAGTGTTTTATTTGGCTTGAGAAAATGATTTGACTTATTCATTTATTCTGTATTGTTTGAAGGTGAGGGTGGGTTTTAAAAAGGCTGAAAGGAATGAAACAGATCAATAGTAAAGTCCTTGGACTTTGAAGCCTCCAGGCTATATCAGAATAGGTTTTTTTTTTAATGCCAATATGCATTGTGTGGATTTAGTATTCCTTCTTTTGATTTTAGGGTCATATGTCCGCGGGAAAACTCGGAACAAATTGTTGACCAAGCTAGGCTTGGTGTATGATACAGTCATAATTTGTGGCATTTCATGTTCAAATTTTGTGAAGTTCAAGTTTTGCAGTGTTATTTATGTTATATTCAGCCATTAATGACAATTTATTTGGTCTAGCAAGGGAGATCCATTCATTGAAGCAGTCTTCCATGCTCACCTGCACATCTGGGGCTGGGAGCACACCTCCATTCAGAACCACTAGTTATTCTATGTGACAGATAACGCTTGCCTGAAAGTAAATTCCACTGAACATGATGGGGCCTATGACTGAGCAAAGGATTGCACTGAAATGGTCCGTGACCTGAGCAGGATTGCAACCAATACCTGCTTACATGTTCAAGATTGATTTGTTTTGGATCGTGAAGGCAGCATTATTGATGAGAACTTTGAAATCACAATAGCTCAGTGGCTGAAGAAAGGAAACTGATCAGCCGAAACACATCTGTCTGCCAGGAACTTAAGGAGCTACCCAGCCTCTGCTCTGCACCCCTCCCTTTCCAGCAAAAAAAATGCTTTCATCTTAACTGACAGGGGCTGGTGGGGGGGGAGGCAGTTGCCTACCAATGGATCCTCCCCAAAGGCACTCAGACAAGTGAAGCTGTCGGGAGGACCACCAATGGAAGAACCAAATCAAGCATAAGTTGGAAGTTTTGGAGTATCTGAATATTAGCTTACAGCAGAAACACCTTATTTGTGCTATGATGGAAGGATCTCAGGTAGTGTAGCTGAGAAAAGTTCCAGCTAATGATCCTGAAGAACCATCGCTAGTCAGAGCAGATAATAATAATAATAATAATAATAATAATAATAATAATAATAATTTATTTATTTATACCCCGCCCATCTGGCTGGGTTTCTCCAACCACTCTGGGCGGCTCCCAACAAAATATTAAAAACACGATAAAACATCAAACTTAAAAACTTCCCTAATCAGGGCTGCCTTCGGATGTCTTCTAAAAGTCAGATAGTTGTTTATCTCCTTGACATCTGATGGGAGGGCGTTCCACAAGGCGGACACCACTACCCAGAAGGCCCTCTGCCTGGTTCCCTGTAACCACACTTCTCACAGTGAGGGAACCGCCAGAAGGTTCACGGAGCTGGACCTCAGTGCTCTGGTGGTATATAGCATATGTATATGTTTATTCCAGGTTGAGCACTTTGAGAGCACATACCTGTACATGCTTTCTTGGAAGGATGCTTCCTAGTTCCCAGCATGTTTGTACTCCTGTGTCAGCGACGCCCATGCTGGCTTGGTCATGTGCACAGAATGGAAGGTGGAAGGATCCCCAAGGACATGCTCTAGGGCAGTGTTCCCCAACCTTGGGCCTCCAGCTGTTTTTGGACTACAACTCCCATCATCCCTCGCTAGCAAGACCAGTGGTCAGGGATGATGGGACTTGTAGTCCGAAAACAGCTGGAGGCCCAAGGTTGGGGAACACTGCTCTAGGGGGAGCTGACTTCAGGTACTAGGCCTGTTGGCAGACCAACCCTGCATTACAAAGATGTCTGCAAACATGACATGAAGGCTGGCAACATTAACCTCGCCATATGAGAATCCCTTGTAGACGATCACAGAGCCCAGAGATAGATTGTGTATTATTAACTATTATTATTATTTATTGAATTTATATATCGCCCTATACCCGGAGGTCTCAGGGCGGTTCACAGAAAAGATCAACATAAAAACCCCAATATATACAGATGTACCTTGGATCCTGATCGCTTTGTGAGTCGAACGTTTTGGCTCCCGAATGCCGCAAACCCAGAAGTGACTGTTCCAGTTTGCGAACATTCTTTGGAACCTGAACATCCGACGCAGCTTCCGATTGGCTGCAGGAGCTTTCTGCAGCCAATCGGAAGCTGTGCCCTGGTTTCCGAACACTTTGGAAGTCAAACGGACTTCCGGAACAGATTCCATTTGACTTCCAAGGTACCACTGTATAATCAAAATAAAAAACAACCTGACCCCGCCCCCCAAAAAACCGCAGAGCCACATTTGAAAAGGGCATAGGATGTCAATCAGATCAACTAAAGTGCTGATTTAAAAGGAAAATTTTTGCCTGTATCCACAGCAGTGGCCAGACCGCTGGGAGGAGTGCAGAAGGAAGAAACATCATGGCGCACCTGTAACAGCAAAGCCAGATGCATTCATCTGCCCCAGCTACAACAAAATATATCTCTACCATATTTGTCTCCACAGCCACCACAGGCACTGTAACTCTCCAACAAGAGAGATGGAACTGTAACTGCTCTGTAACTCTCCAATGTTGCCCCCAAAGGTTCACTTTTCCATTGTCTCCCGAGACGACGGATGTTAACATTGCAGCTCCTCCTGCTTACTCACTAAGGGAGACTGTTACACTCCAGGGTCAATGATAGCTTGTCTGGAAAAATGAGTGAGTAATTAAACCCAGCCATCATTTTACTGTTGATTTTCATAAGCTAATTGTGCATTTCACCATAGCTGTGGGCAACATGATTAATAGAAGATGTCAGAGCAATCAAGCTGAAAGAAAGTGATAATGGGCTATACTGGAGCAGGCTTGCTTTCTGACCATTTATTTTAAGTTGTGCTTCGCAAAGCTCCTCCATCATACTGAAGTTACGCAGAAAATTCGGCAGCTGTATCAAAAAGGACTTCATTGTAGGTACATTTTTTAAAAAGTCTGCTGGATGATGCCGGTAACCCATCCAACATCCTGCTCTCACTGAGGCCAACCAGGGCCTCTAGGAAACCAGAAGCCGGACGCAAGTGCAAGAGTGTTCTCCCTTCTTACAGTTTCCAACCACTGGTATTCAGAAACATACTACATCTGATAACAGAGGCAGAATATAGCCGTCAGGGTTAGTATACAATTATACCCCATTTGTCTAAGCCTCATTTGAAGGCACCCATGTGGGCAGCCACCACTACTTCTTATGTGAGCAAATGCATTAGTTCAGCTATGGACTCTGTAAAATAGTACCTTCTTTTGTCTATCCTGAATCTTCCAGCGTTCTGTCAGTTTGCATTTCTTAGTGCAGAAAATGTTGAGCTGATGTGCAAAGATCTTTCCTATTCTAATTAACTCAAGAGGGTTCTGGAAGTTTGTGAAGTTCCCGTTTTGCAGTGTTGCTTGTTTCTCTGTGTGAAAGAAACAAGCAGAAGATTCATGATGTTTGGGTTATTCCTTCAGAGAAGCTGAGTACAGTTGGCTGAAACTAGTTCTCTTATCCCTTTCAGTCAAGGTCATGCTGACTATAAAAATAGGGCCAGAAGGAGCCTGGGTTTCACTTTCTCTTTCTTTCTTTCTTTCTTTCTTTCTTTCTTTCTTTCTTTCTTTCTTTCTTTCTTTCTATCTATCTATCTATCTATCTTCCTTCTGGTGTGTTGCTCTGTACATAGAATGCTTAGTATTAAGGTTTAGACATTATAAATTATTGTAAGTTTAAGTTAAGTCTGCTGCAACTGGATTTCTTATGGACAGTGCCAATCCTGAATGTATTGGATTTGTGACCATGATGCTCATTTGCATTCAGTAGCAATAAAGCTCTGCTGGATGAGATACTATTGCCTCAGGTATCTGCTGGATGAGATACTATTGCCTTTGGGAATCCTGCAACATGTTTAAGTTTTTACTCTACAAACTATACATTAGAATCTACTCTGGATCAATATTGAGTAGAATTTCCTTGACACAATCAGCTTCACTCAATGTAGCTGAATTCTAGTGTTATGAGAGAGAAACTGAGATGTATCTCGATTGACGCTCTTTATTTTATTTCATAAAAATTATACATCGCTTGATTGTAAACTCTCTCTCTTCCCCCCACCCCCACCTCTAAACAGTTTACAAACAGATAAAACAATAAAATCAAGGGGAAAAATCACAACCTTGCTTTGAAATTTACTAAAACAGATTAAAATTACCTCAACTGTCTAAGCATCTGAGAAGGTTTGTCTAAACAAGGATGTTTTTAGCAGGCTGTGGAAAGAGTACAGTGAAGGCTTGGTCTACTATTGTTGAAAGTAGTTTAAGGACTCAGTTGGTTTTGGTTGAGTTCCCTATGCACATATTTGAATTCCCTCAAGTTTCTTGACCGTCCCTCAAAAGTCTACTGTTTTGCAGGAATAGGTTGTGTCTGTCAGGGTCTCCAAGGCCTGGGCTAGGTTGAGACATTTACAGGCCCTATGCACTGAACAGAAAAAATAAGGGAAGATTGTCTAGTGTAAGAAAGTACTGATTTCCCCCACAATTACTACTTTGATGCTTAAAAAAATTTGAATGTCAAATTATTTCCAAAAGAAAAAGAAATCACATTTGTGTGTGTGCCACAGCTTTGTTGGTGTCCTAAGCATTTGCTTAGTTTGCTTGTCGGGTAATCCAGCACCATATGGAGCCAGAACTTCATGGTGAGAGGTTGGGACTGATGAATTACCTAGCAGTCTGTTTGCTCAGGTTTCAGAGACTTCTCCAGGCATGCATGGGGACCCAGGGTGTGCAAGATAGGCTTCTGCCATTGCTAGACACCATGAGGTCTCTGGATTGGTCAAGCCCCATATCAATAACTGGAGGTGGCTTTCTGGTTTTGCCTGCTCAACAAAGCAACGTCTTCTGTTTGCTGCACTATAGCTCTCAGCAGGATAAATGCTGGGCATTTTGCTGCCTGAGGCAAAGGACAAAACTGCACTCCCCTGTTCCTTGTACGGAAGGCAACTGAATTGACATCAGATGTAGACCTTGCTTGGCCAAAACTGCCCTGTAGGCCAATTTGGGAAGCTTGATATAATAATAATAATAATAATTTATTATTTATACCCCGCCCATCTGGCTGGGTTTCCCCAGCCACTCTGGGCAGCTTTCAACAGAGCATTAAAATACAATAATCTATAAAACATTAAAAGCCTCCCTAAACAGGGCTGCCTTCAGATGTCTTCTAAAGGTCTGGTAGTTGTTTATCTCTTTGACATCTGAAGGGAGGGCGTTCCACAGGGCGGGTGGCACTACCGAGAAGGCCCTCTGCCTGGTTCCCTGTAACTGATCAGCCCTACAGGCAAGAGGTTCCCCATTGCTGGGCTACAATTTTGCCCTGCCAGTGCTTCATTTTTTAATAATAATAATAATAATAATAATTTTATTAATTGTAGCCAGCTCATGTGACTGGGTTGTCCCAACCACTCTGGGTGGCTTTCAACATATAAAAACATATGGAAACATTAACCTTAAAAAAAAAAAAACCTTCCCTATACAGGGCTGCCTTCAGATTTCTTTTAAAGATTGTGTAGTTACTTATCACCTTGACATCTGATGGGAGGGAATACCACGGGATGGGCATCACTACCAAGAAGGCCCTCTGCCTGGTTTCCCATAACTTGACTTTTCACAGTGAGGGAATGGCCAGAGTTTCCTTTTCTGAAGACTTTGTTCCCTCTCTGCCCAGCTAATTATTACATCCATCCTCTCCTCCCATCCATCCTTCAAGCTCCAGAATACAGAATACAGAACTACAGTTCCTTTCATAAAGTGGAAAATGATATAAAAGTCCTTTTAATGGTGGTCTCTCCCCCCCCCCCCGCCAGTGCTCTCTGTGGTAACACAAAGCACTTCTGCATGAGAAACAGGTGAGGTTGATCGAATTAGCAGTCCTTTCATGAGAGGCATCCAAATTAGACTTTTAAAATTCCAGGGTGGCAGGATTAAGCTAAATCTGTGGCAGTACATATTGGAAGACATTTCAAGTCCAGCCCAGCTGGCAGCTAGCCTATGGAATCATGACATTCAATTGCCTCAGCAAACTGGGTAGAGAAAGCGTGACCTTGCCATCTTTTCTTCCACTCCCTTGAAATGAAACATGGTACCAGTTGCTTGTAATGGAAGGGCAGGGAGGCTGTGAATACATTACACAAAGCTTCAAGGGATTAACACTGAAAGGATGTTTGAGACCAAATCTATTTGCCTGGGAGCTGAGATAAATTCTCCAGAGGCATAGAAGACACTTACTCCGTTCTGCATTTCTTATTTGTGTACTCTGATCATTTTCCCCCCAGACTGGTAAACAATGATTAGCACATTGGATTTTCCTTCCATAAATTATTTGCTTTCTAAGAAATAAGCTGAATCCACTGTGATTCTCTCAGCGTGTGCAGTGATCAGCTAGCCTACATGAGCAATATGCAAACAGCTCAGGTCATCTGCGGAAGCATAATGTTGGCAGGCTTTGGGTGTGGTGAGGCAGCAGGACTGGCTAAGGGTTATTAAATAGGGAAAATAATGTGCGGAAATTTGTATGGCCTGGGAAGGATTTCCAGCCATGGCTGGTTGCTAAGCTTGAACCTACAGGTAGAGTAAGAGGGAATGGAAATGTGGTAGTGCTGTAACTGGACTTGCATGTTAAATATGTAATGTGCGGTGACCCTAAAACTCTCTCTCTCTCTCTCTCTCTCTCTCTCTCTCTCTCTCTCTCTCACACACACACACACACATATAATTTTCAATTTTATACATTTCAATAATTTTACAATCATTTTTAACATTTCGAAACTTGACTTCCTTCTCCCTCTTTTTGCAGTTCCTTAATTTTTTAATATATAATTTCTGCATATTCCAAATTAACTTAACTTAATCATTTATTCATCTACTTTAAATGTATGCTCTTATAAAACTGCAGGTTATTACAATAATCCCGCCAACTTTATTATCTGTTTGCAGTTTGTTTGTAAATATTCAATAAACCATTTCCATTCTTTTATAAAAAGTTTGTTATCTTGATTTCTTATTTATCCAGTAAGTTTCACCATTTCTGCGTATTCTATAAGTTTTTGTATCCATTCTTCTTTCGTCGGGAGTTCTGCTTCTTTCCATTTGGGGGCAAGTAACATTCTTGCCACAAGGGACGCGGGTGGCACTGGGGGTTAAACCACAGAGCCAAGGGCTTGCCAATCAGAAGGTCGGCGGTTCAAATCCCCCGCGATGGGGTGAGCTCCTGTTGCTCGGTCCCTGTTCCTGCCAACGTAGCAGTTCGAAAGCACGTCCGGCGGGAAGGTAAATGGCATTTCCGTGCGCTGCTCTGGTTCGCCAGAAGCGGCTTAGTCATGCTGGCCACCGGCTCCCTCAGCCAGTAAAGTGAGATGAGTGCCACAACCCCAGAGTTGTCCACGACTGGACCTAATGGTTAGGGGTCCCTTTGCCTTTACCTTTAACGTTCTTGCCGCTGTAGTTGTATACATGAATAAATTTCTATACAGTTTGGGTAGTTCTGTACCTATAATTCCCAAAAGGAAAGAAAGTTGTTGTTGTTGTTGTTGTTGTCATATTTTCATTTCATATATGAATCGCTTCCCAGGATGCATTCCAAAGTGATTTATAATATAATAAAAACAGTTACATACAGTGCTTTTTTTCTCGGGGTACACAAGGGGACGCATACCCCTAAACATTTTGTGAATCTATGTTTGGCCTCATTGAGGGGCAGTATTTCAATATGAGTAGGAAAGTGAGAGTACCCCTAAACATTTATATATATATAGAAAAAAAGCACTGGTCACATACATAAAAGCAGTTAAAACAATGTCGTGCCCTCCAGACGTTGGACTACAACTCCCATCATGCCCAGCTAATGTGGCTAATGGGAGTTGTAGTCCGACAGCATCACCATGTTGGCTACTCCTATCCCAAAGAGTTTTGATTTATGACTTGTCTTTATGAGACATTTCACAAAACAAATTTTATCTATTTTATCAGGAGATGCCATATAAAATAAACTAAGAATAAAAACGTCGCATACGACATAAAAAGCTTAAGAGGGATGTCAGGATAAAAAACAAAAGCCAAACCAGCAGAATAAAATTGGCGTATGCAGCACAGAAGTAAAACAGGCATCAAATGCATGCACTGACTAAAACCATCAGCCATACCAGAGGAACTTAAAGCACGATCTTCAAAAGGCTTCGGAGAACAAAAGTAGCCCCCAAGACTGACTCCCCCTCATGTACTCACTCTGCTTCAAATCCCCACCCCCTCTCGAGAACCAGCTCTTTCCAGTGAAGGCAAAAGGTTCCTGCAACAGTCTTTTAACAACAATGCTCTGCTATCCCCATCTGTATCTTAGGACTTGGCTTTCCCTCTCTGCATCATCAGGATGAACAAAAACTGTCCTAGTTTAAATGCAATGCTGACCTTCTAGAAACCTCATTTGCTTTCAAACACATGAAAGCTGAAAGCCCTGAACAGAGACCTAGGACCAACTTCAAATATTTCAAACACACTTTTAAACGTTTGCTGCTCCCTGCTCTCTCTCTTTCTTTCTCTCTCCCACCCTTCCCATGTCACACTTCTTTCTTTACAAGCCTCTCTCTCTCTCTCTCTCTCTCTCTCTCTCTCGTTTCGTACCTATTTGACACATTTCCTTTTGTTTAATTCTCTTACAAAATGATCGTTTCTGCAGTACCCCCGGGTTTTCTTGCAGGAGAAGATCCCTTTCTTCAAAGTGAAATAATAAAACACCTCACCCCTTCTCATGTATTGTGTGTGTGTGTGATAAAAATCTCTTTGAGGGATACTTTTGAAACTTAGCCAGGTTTGCAATTTGAGGAGAACTTGTGGCTTCACCAAGTGTGAGATTGTATGTAACAGTGGTTAGTAACCCATAGTGGTTAGCTTGATGTGGTCAGATGGGGAAGAGGAAGGAGGCGGAGAAGAGATGTCAGAAGCTGAAGAGGTAACAGGGCTTAGTGAGCTGGGCGAGTCAGTGGTAGAGAGAAGTCCAGAATCAGAAGTGAGTGAGAGGAGGAAGGCCAAGAGGCAGAGATGAGTAAGGCTCATGCAGAGTCATGGGTGTCTCCTCCTGCTGCTGCGACAAGCTCCCAGAACCAGAAGAGGGCTGAAATGAGCAGAGCAGCAACAGGCTGCACACAGGCAGAGTCTCTGATTGCTTAGAAACAGCCCTGGAGAGGAGGAGACTGTGGGGAGGCAGGAACTTTCAGTCTCAGAGGAAGACCCACTGGGAATGAACTGCAGGGATGTGAGTAGCGCTGTGGTCTAAACCACTGAGCCTCTTGGGCTTGCTGATCAGAAGGTCAGCAGTTCAAATCCCCGTGGTAGGGTGAGCTCCCATTGCTTTGTCCCATCTCCTGCCAACCTTGTTGTTGTTGTTCAGTCGTTCAGTCGTGTCCGACTCTTCGTGACCCCATGGACCAGAGCACGCCAGGCACGCCTATCCTTCACTGCCTCTCGCAGTTTGGCCAAACTCATGTTAGTAGCTTCGAGAACACTGTTCAACCATCTCATCCTCTCAACCGTCCCCTTCTCCTGGTGCCCTCAACCTTTCCCAACATCAGGGTCTTTTCTAGGGAGTCTTCTCTTCTCATGAGGTGGCCAAAGTCAACCTAGCAGTTTGAAAGCATGCCAATGCAAGTAGATAAATAGGTACCGCTGCGGTGGGAAGGTAACTGCCATTTCTGTGCACTGTGGTTTCCGTCACAGTATTCTGTTGCACCAGAAATGGTTCAGTCGTGCTGGCCACATGACTCAGAAAGCTGTCTGCGGACAAACGCCGGCTCCCTTGGCCTGAAAGCGAGATGAGCGTCGCAACCCCATAGCTGCCTTTAACTGGACTTAACCATCCAGGGGTCCTTTACCTTTATCTTTTAGTTGCTCCTTAGACCTAACACTCAGCCAGGTCTGTCAAGATCATGTTTTTCTTAATAAAGAGTTAACTCTAACTATGAATTATGTAATTTACTGTCGGCTCACTCTTTGGCACAAGGGTATAAACAAGCCAATTCAGGGTCCAGGCTTTTTTTTTAGCAATATGCCTGTCTTCCCCGCCTTCCACCCTGGCTGCCATGTGTGACAGGATTGAGAATGTGACAGTAGCCCTACCATTCTGTAAAGCTCTTCCCAGCTTCATCAACACTGCTCCTTAAGGAGGCTTCTTTCTCTTGTTGCCTTCTGGACTTGCCTCCTGGCATCGTCTTTCACCATTCTTTCTGGACGGTCCTTCAGCCTTATCTCTCTCTTCATTCTTGACTCCCGAATCTTTCCTAATGCAACTGCATGACCTGGCCTATCCCAAACAAATAGAGACATTCAGGCTGCAATTCAATGCCCACTTCCCTGGACTCATTTCTGAGTAGATATGTCTAGGACTGTGTTGTCGGTAAGCCTACATTGAAAGTGTCGGCCTGCTTTTCATTCCCAGAAGCCTAAGTCTGGAGGACAGGCTGTTTATACAGCCAATTAAAACAAAACCATAAACGTTGCATCTCCTGTATTGGAAAAGAGCCTGACTCCTGGGCTCTTAGTAAGCATTCTAAGATTTAAAGAAGAGGGAGATCAAATCAGAAAGGTAGGCAGGCAGGGGGCACTGCATTATGTCTTGATTAACCCATAATTATGTGTTGCAGGCAAAACATCCGATTGCAGATTTTAAAATAGGAGATTTAATTTTAGAAAAGAAAAATTAGCTCGAAACAGCTACCAAATAAGCACAGATCTCCTTGCAATCAGTATAGCAAATGCTGACTTTTAAGAAGTACAATTAAATTAGGAAATAAATTAAACTCTTCAACAGTTTTTCTTTTTGACGATAAATAAGAAACATATTTCTGCACAAGATGGGAAATGTACATTAGCATGAGGTAAAGGTAAAGGGACCCCTGGCCATTAGGTCCAGTCATGGACGACTCTGGGGTTGCGGTGCTCATCTCGCTTTACTGGCCGAGGGAGCTGGTGTACAGCTTCTGGGTCATGTGGCCAGCGTGACTAAGCCGCTTCTGGCGAACCAGAGCAGTGCATGGAAACGCCGTTTACCTTCCTGCCGGAGCGGTACCTATTTATCTACTTGCACTTTGACGTGCTTTCGAACTGCTAGGTTGGCAGGAGCAGGGACTGAACAACGGGAGCTCACCCCGTCGCGGGGATTTGAACCACCGACCTTCTGATCGACAAGCCCTATGCTCTGTGGTTTCAACCCACAGCACCACCCGCGTCCCTCATACCAAGTCAGCCCATTGGTCCATCTAACTCTGAAAAATTGGCAGCAGCTCTCTCCGATTTCAGACATCTTTCACGGTCCTTATTTTTTGAGATACCAGGGATTGAACCTATGATCTTCTCTTTCCAAGCATGTGCTCTCTCACTGAGCTACAGCATTTCAGCTCTGGTGAATTTCCTAGTTTGGAAATGTGTGTCTTCCTGGCCTATAAATGCTTATTTCAAATCCAAAGTGAGTACTATGACCCCATAATACTACTTTGGCTTAGATTTGATTCTGAGCTGGGAAAGAATTCAACTCCTTCCTTCCTTCATAGACCCAACCTTCAACAGTCTATAACAGGCATCCCCAAACTGTGGCCCTCCAGATGTTTTGGCCTACAACTCCCATGATCCCTAGCTAACAGGACCAGTGGTCAGGGATGATGGGAATTGTAGTCCAAAACATCTGGAGGGCCGAAGTTTGGGGATGCCTGGTCTATAAACTGTTTTAAAGACTGAACTGACAATACTGTAACTAGCTTGTTCTTGTTCTTGCCACCCCATAATGTTTATTTTGCGTAAGTATTAACCAGGGCTTTTTTCAGCAGGACCTTACCAGAACTTAGTTCAGGCACCTCTCAGGTGGGTTCCAGAACATCTCAGATGGGTCCCATTGTCATTCTAAGAGAATGAGGGCCGTGTTCATGGTGAGTTCCGGCACCTCTTTTCCTAGAAAAATAGCGCTGGTATTAACTAATGCTACGATAAATGTACCGTACTAGCGAAAAGATGCTCTGAACATCATTTTGTTCAGGAACGTGCACCCAAAGTGGTAAGTTGTTATTGATAACTTTTGTATGAGTGCAGCATACTCTTGTAGAATAACTCATGACCAAATATAAATTCTTCAGGAAAATGCCTCTACTCCAGACATTTCTCCAAAACAAGATTGCAAGAGAAAACTTAATTCTGCTTGCAAATCACCCTTATCAAATGCTTAAAGGGACAAAGAAGGGATGAAGAGAGAGTACCTAGGCTGCACACATAATGCTACAGTGACATAAGCACCACTTAATAGATGATCAGGGCTGTCAACTCTGATTGCACAACTATTCTGTTAGACATGGGTCATTAGGATCTCCAAGTCCTCTTCCCCCAGCTCAAAGCTGTATGGATTTAAACAAAGGAACATCACTGAGATATTGACAGAGCTGGTGAAGCTCCCAGTGAAATGTTTCCTCATCCCTCAGGTTTCAAACCATGACCACAGAGGTACGGAGCAAGTATTTTAACAAATCAGTGATTTATGCTATACTCTGTATGTGAGACAATAGAATATCTCTGACACTACTTGAATGAGCATTAATTTTATTGCATGTCGAGGTCCCCCAAGCCACCCCCCAAAAGAACTTCCACTTCACACAGTAATTTAAGTTTAAGGTTTTTGGCATAATTTTGGCCACAACTTTATTAAAATACAAAAAATGTGAGTGGTTGCTTAGGCATTGGTTCCAACTATCTGTCCCCTCCTGGGGGCAGACTGACATCCGCCCAGTTAGCGGAAGTCAGTAAAGGGAAAACACTTTGGGGGGAGAATGGGGGTCAGGGGTCCGGGCCCTCGCCTCTCCCCTAATGTTCCCAGGGGCTTTTGCGTGGCCCTAGCCCCTGACCAGGGGAATGGACAAAAGCATGGTGAGCCCCTGGATTCCTTTAACGAAATTCCCCGCGCAGCAGCATTGGAGGGGCAGGCACAGCCAATCTTTACCCCTCCACCAACCAATTTAATAACCAATGCCTAACCGCAACCTTACAAGTTGTGACTAATTGCTACGCAGTAGGCGAAAACCAAATGGCAACAGCCGGTCAGCCAGATGGAAAAATTCCTACCAGGCCCCTGCCCCAAAAGCAGATGACCCCATGACAGGCATAGCAAGGTCAACGCACAAGCCTAAATATAGGGAGGGTGATCCGATGCACGCAGCAAAGAGGGCCGCGTGTTGCGTGCACTGACAATATATAACCTCTGAGCTGTCGATCAAACATTGCTACATAACATTCTCCCCAACAACCCACAGGCCCCAATTACTTGCCATGGCCATCTATCCTATCCCGCCCAGCAACAGAGGGGTGACTTGTTAGCCCCCACTGCAACACGTGCTCTCCATGAAGGAGAACCCGCTTTATCAGACACACACACCCTTAAAAAAAGACAACAACTCATTTTTTGGTAATTCATGATTCTTGATCTATTTCACAAGGAATAAGTTTACCCCTGCTTCCCCAAGTTAGCTGCATTTGAATAATCACAAGGTTAATATTTGAAGTAATTTTCTGAGGACAAATTCTGTTAGTTGTTCTAATAATCACAAAACATGACTATGAACATGCTAGTTGTGTCATCATGGCTGTATGATTTCAAAATTCATTGATATGCTAGGTCATTATTTTCACCTTTTTTTTTTTACGTATGGAGACTCCACAAGTGCACTACTGAAAGTATACAAATAGAAAGCTCATTATTTTAGTGCAAGTTCTCTTGGAGCCAAAGAGGCATCATCCACGCAAAAGAGGAAGGTATCAGTAGGCTTGGGGGAAGTTCAAAGTTTGAAGAAGTACAAGAAAAGAAACACAAGAGAGAAACCAACTTGGTGGGGGGAGCCAAAGTCCCACTGCAAAGAAACCCATTTCAGAAAGGACTAACCATGTTCAGCAGACATAGAATGCTGGCTGATCTTGGATAGGAGAGGGAAAGAAACTGGTGGAAAGGGGGATGGAATGGAGTGGCATATTCTTGAAAAGGGCACGGCTGATTGGCTGGATCCCTGAAGAGGAGCATTCCATCTTGCACCATTTTTTTGCCTCTCTCAGTTGTTCTAGGTAACTGTCCTGTTTGTCACCGTATCATTAGAATAAAGTAGCCTTCTTTCAATGTGTTGTAGCACACACTTGTCACTCACTTTCTTGGCTGTACAAATTTCAACCAGATGGGACTTTGATCTCTTCAATTAGTTTCGTTGTCCAGACCTGAGAAACTAGGCAGCATTTCATCATGCTGATTACTGAACCGGGATAGCTGTACCGACAATGAAGCTTCATAATATATAAATCTATTTCACAATTGGATGTCCGAATTATGTGGCTTGGGCTCATCTCCAGCAAACAACAAAGAAAGCTGCAGCAGAGTTTTAGATAATTCTGTGCATAAACCATGGATAAAACAATGGATGGGCAAATCCGTCTGTTTCTGGCAAGTAGCAGGTGGCGTCAGCTGGCACTGCTCACCTGACTTCCCAAAACCTGTCACTACTGCTTGCTAGTAAGGAGAGGGTAAGGCAGTGGGGAATTCAGCACGGTGCAAATATATTGGCAGGAACACCAGATTGGCTCTGCCAATGCGTTAGCACTGTGCTGATTCCCCCTCCACTTCAATCCCCTGCTACTTCCTGTAAGGAGCAGGAAGTCAGCTGTTGGAAGGTCAGTGGAGCACCACCAACCCCACCATGCTGTCCACTACTGTTTCCAGTTCATATCACTTAAGTATCCCCCCTCCAACACACAGCTTTGAGCCGAGAACTAATTCAGAGCATTCAGGAGGTGATGAAGTCAGAGCATAGATATGTTTCGTTCCGCACATTTGTCAAACTGGTACAGTGCTAGTTAGTTCACACTGGAATTCACAAAGATTGAATACCTCCAGCAATCCTCAGGCAAACATAGATAAAATTTAGGGCTGACTGCTGAACATTCCCCATAACAGGGATTATTCGATGGAAATGACAAAACGTAAATGTAAATGTGGGTGACTACTTTTGGCTCTAGTTCACCATATTCACAGACAAACACCATAAGCCCTCACACCGTTTCCCCCACCTTCTCATCCCTTGTTTTCTTGTTCACTATTTGGAATTCCAATAAATATGCTCAGTAATCATCTTTGCTAGATGGTCTGGTAATGAATAAGATACCTTGGTAACTTTGTCAGTGTGTGTATTTTACAGGGATATGGGTTCTTCAGATAGTACTAGATGCAAAACTGGAAGAAACACAGCTTCTTTTTCTTTCTTTTTTAAAGAACTCCCAGTTTTTCTTTGTGAAAAATGGCTTGTCCCTCCTTCCACCGAGAGGTTATATTGCTGCCAGCAAATATGCCTTTAATTTAAATAGTGTAAGTCTGTGAAGGAAAGTTATTTATTCCCACATCTTCCCCAACAGCTGACATGCATGATTGATCTGTAAGAAAACCAAAGAACAGCACTCAAAACTACCAGTGACAAGATAGTCATGAGAAATATGTAATTGTAAGAAATTGACTGTAAATCACATAACTACGCAATCTAGAGAAGTTGTATATAAAGGTACGTCCATATCAAAACTTGCAAGATTGCACTGCTGACAAATCACTACACACAGTTTACACAGTAAGCCCATGAAAGAATCATTCCTCATTGATTTCCTAACTCTTTCTGGGTTTATAAAATGAGTATGATTAGTCAATGAGAAAAAGCAGCACACATCTAATGCTTCCAACGAATTTTGCAGTAAATTCATGTAGGAAGTTTCAGTGGGATCTCAGATAATCTTACCCATTTCATGGCCACCTTATGCATGTCCCTCAAAACCACAAGACCAACAATATGTACCTGAAGCCACATATTAATGGTGTTCTATTTCCTGTGGAGCCTACATTCCATTTGAATCATGGAGACACATCAACACAGGAAGCTGGTTGAAATGATTCTTGGCTTTATTTGTTCATTTATTTCATTTTGCTTGTTGTTTGGGCTTGTGCGAGAGAAAGCCCCTGAAAAATATAATAAGGTGAGTTCTTTTGAGAAAAGGGCCCCTACTGGGGACTCAATGAAAATCTATAGGGCCTGGAGTTCACTTTTACTTGGCACACATAAACATAGCCTCTATATACAGTTGTTGCAAGTCGACCTCTCTCTGATTCCAGAGAGGGCTCTTTGCTTCAAAAGTTCTCCTGTGTTCAGCTGCTTCCAAAGTCCTCACAGCTCTTCATAGAGTGCTCCAGTTTCTCCCACAATTTTCAAGCCACCACTGAACATGGTAACTTTTGCTCCTTATCTACATGGGCGATGTGGCCAATTCTGCCCAGCAACAGACAGTAACCAGATTCAGACAGCTGCATTGTGGGGAATGAGTCAGCATTACGAATGCATATGGAATTAACTCATTAAATACTTTCCTTAATGAGGACAACAAAAACAGTTGTCATATGCCAATCTACCTGGCATCATGTCAGAGAGAGAGAGAGAGAGAGAGAGAGAGATTATTTATTAAAATGCCTAGAAGACAGGTGCATTTCCTTTCTCTTTATTTATTATCTCATCTTCCCTGAAAAGGAGAGCTGCAACTGCTTTGATAAATGGATGAAGAAGACGGCTGCTTTCCATATTGCTCCTTAAACAGTGCTCTTAGTTGAAATGCTGTTTCGTAGCCTCAAACAATTGTCTTCAGGGAATCACAACAGAGATTATGACATCTCCTGGAACAGCAGCGCTCTGCTGGGGATTAATTATATCCTTCTTCCTCACACGTGTGTGCTCAGAGAGGACACTAAGCAAAGCAAAGCTTCCCTTATTTAATACTTTTTAAAAATAGCAAGCAAATGGGCTACTGAGGCAAAATCATTCTTGTGAGGGAGAGACACTTTGATTGGAGGCAGCAATGAACAGTATATAGGCAGGCAAGATGAAGTGCTGGTGGATTATGTCAAGAACATTTCATTGTCAATGTTATGTCTACTTCTCTTGGAAAGCTTCTCGGTGACATTTTAGCTCAGAAGGACCTGGGTGAGTGTACTAGTCAATGGTGAACAACAGGTGTTTCCTAAATGACCATTAGTGACTCTTTGGGCTAGCACCTTTTTTTAAAAAAAGAAAGCAAACCAGGGCTTTCCCCCCTCAGTTCCAGAACCTCTCAGGTGGGCGCCATTGCCATTATAAGAGAGGCGTTCATGGTGAATTCCAGCACCTCTTTTTCTAGAAAAATAGCACTGAACAAAACTATTGTGGAATGTATTAGAAGCCATATCTACCTGCAATAGAGTGTGAAAATTACTTCTTCTTCTTTTGCACCGTTGAAGTTGAACAATACTTTTCTTCTAGAAAAAAATGTGCCGGTACTAACACCATGAAGTTCTTACAGTAAGTGCCACACTGGGAGATGTAGTTTGTTCAAGGTGTAGGGAGTTATTAGGAGATCCCCATTCCCCTCACAGAGTTACCATTCCCAGAGTTCTCTGGGAAGAGGGATTGATTTTTAAACTGCAACATCAGCAGCCAACCCCAGTTTGGCAGGTTTTCAGGTTTGGCTCGACTGTGCCTGCCTATAGTCAGGTGCTTGCAAGTGGTGAGAGGATCAAAAACAAGAATCCCTGGCCCCAAATCCATTCACGGGATTGAGCATCTCTTCACTAAGTGCACTTAGGTGCAGATTTGCTTTTCCAAGCAGAATGTTCATGTGTCGGCCTTAATCAAAATTCACCCAATAAAACATGATATTTGAAACTACTCTTTAAAACGCAAATCCCAGCTCTTCCTGGTGGGTTTCTCCATAAACAGCAACAGACAGCTGTCAGTGATGTGAACTTAAGGTACAAGGAAATTATTTTTTATTGTCTAATTAGTGAAACTGCTTTGTAAAGACAAGGATGATGCTTTTAGATGGAAACTATTTCCCAAGGTTCATCACTGTGCATTGAACTCAGTTATGTGACATCGTCTTCTGTGTAGACCTCCTTGTGGGACTTCTTAATCAGATGGCTACAGTCAAAACACTTTTTATTTAATTTATCGTATATTTGAAGCCTCACCTTTTGGCACACCAGAGGCCCCAAAGTCATTTATAAGAATATCAAATAATAAATACAGCGATAAAACATCACGTAATGTTTGCAAACTCTGTTATGTAAGCCCCAATCCTGCCTAGCTATTATGAAAGAGGCAAGAAGGCTGCAGTCTTTTGGCTAGCTGGGCTAGAGTAAAAAAAAAAGGGAGACTACAGCAAGCATGAACATGCAGGATCCATATATGCACGAGAAAACCAAAAGCAACAGACATGATGGCACTGATAAAATTCTTCAGTGACCCCACCCCCAGGCATTGCTATGAACAGCTCTGGTAAAAATATTGCCTCAGATTAGAAGCTAAACCTGTCAGGCATAAAATCACCACACTCTTCTTGCAAGGGCGTTTTGCAGATATCATCTTATTGGGAGACACAGTATAGGAATTGAGTCTTTTGTGCTGTGGCAACTAACCTTTTGAATGCTCTCCTCTTAAATATTAGACTGTTGGTTTTTTGGTGCCTACTGAAGACCTTCTCTTCCAACAAGGTTTTTAATTATTGCTCTGTCCACATCTGGAATTTGAGGGTAGACAACCTATCATCAGAGACAAAGGATTAGGTCTGTTGTTACTTCAGGGGCCACCAGCCATTTTAGGACATTGGGTACATTTGAGAAAGTACTGTGGGCACCACTCACAAAATGGCTGCCACGAGGTGTGTGGCATACCACAAATGACTGTCTTGGAGGTGTGGCATAATATATTTAAAAATAGTGCCTTAAAACACAATAAAAATTCAACAGTAGAAAATACAGCAAAGGCTGAGGCCACAGGTATAACATAACCTTTAGATGAGCAGAAAATACTTAACAGGCAAAAGCCTACTGGAATAAAGATGTATTTAACAGCCATCAAGAGAGCTAGCAAGGGGGACATCTGTCCTTCATGGGGCAAGATGTTTCACAGCATTGGTGCAACCACTGAAAAGGACCTATCTCTTGTTAACAAGCGAGCCTTCACCCTATGTGGTTATCGAGAGAAGAGTCTCTGCTTCTGTGCATAGGGAAAAGGCAGTATGGTATGTGACATATCCCATTTTCTATAATGGATGGGCATTTTGTTAGTAAATAATTGTTCTGAACCAGCCTGGATGGGAGTCACTGAAATTTGCTGCTTTGGTGCTTTAAACACGTTTGGTAAACCCCACCTGTAGAACCCTGTGCATATTCACATTAAAGTAGATTTGGATAATTCAATAAACCTCCATCTGCTGGCCACTCACTTCTCTTCTAAAAGCAATAATCTGCTTCTTGGGTTCCAGCACAGTCACCTGCTCAAGACTGCCTCTGTGCCATATAATAACATAGTCGCCTGGACTAGAAGACCCCCACCTGACTATTCATTCAAGCAATTAACATAAAATCGATCCATTTAAGTACAGGTAGCGGAAGCTATTTGGTTTTAAAGGCACACCTGAAAGGGAATAGGCAGCATGGAGCGAGGAAGGGGGGAGAGAAGGTTTGTAATTAAACATTTAAAAATCTTAATTGTTCTGCTTCCTTCTGCTCGGCTTCCAGCAGCTGAGAACAAAGCCAACAGCAGCTCTGAATGCAACAGCCACTACAAAATAAAAGAGGGCGCAGCTGCAGCACAAGCAACCTGCTTAACATTTCCCTGCTTTCAAAGTAAAACAGAAAAGGAGTAGTTTGCATTTTCTAAACCCCAACTTAAGACAAGCCCTGCTGTATCAGATGAAAGGCCTATCTGGTGCATCATTCTGTTCCCACAGACGCCAACCAGATCCCTATGATGGGAAGCGCCAAACAAGATATAAGTGCATTCTCACTTGCCTGCTCATGGTCCCCAGCAACCAGTTTTCAGAGCCATGGTGCCTCCAATTGTGAAGGTAGAACTCAGCCATCATGACTAGTTGCCATTGATAGCTGCCTCCTCCGTGAATTTGTCTAATCCTTTCAAAGCAAGTTGGTGGCCTTGGCTATATCTTGTGGGAGCAGATTACCTAGTTTAACTATGCACTGGGTGAAGGAACTGATTTCTATTAAAATGTATCACATTTTAACAACCTTAAGAGCAGGACACCATGTGGCGATAAGGTTCTCTCTCTCTCTCTCTCTCTCTCTCTCTCTCTCTCTGTATGATATTTTTTATTTGTTTTCAATTTGTTGTTGTTCAGTTGTTCAGTCGTGTCCGACTCTTCGTGACCCCATGGACCAGAGCACGCCAGGCACGTCTATCCTTCACTGTTTCTTCTTGTCCTTGTAAAATGTTATGTCTGTCTTTCCCCGGTTGTTGCTGTTCTCCATCATGCCTTGGGTGGAGCTAATATCCCATTGTTGTTTCAGAAATTCTCCATTGCTCCCTCTCGTGCTCCATTGTTTTGCAACTTCAACAGGAGCTGCAAAAGTCTGTGAGGATATGGTTATCAGAACCATTCCTTAACTATTTCTTAGCGTTAAAAACCATGAGTGTAGATCAGCCTCAACACTCTCACCACTCTAGTACATTGGTTCCCCTGATTACTTAATTAAACCACAGAGCCTAGGGCTTGTGGATCAGAAGGTTGGCGGTTCGAATCCCTGGGACGGGGTGAACTCCCATTGCTCTGTCCCTGCTCCTGCCAACCTAGCAGTTCGAAAGCACGAAGTACAAGTAGATAAATAGGTACCACTCCGGCAGGAAGGTAAACGGTGTTTCCGTATGCTGCTCTGGTTCACCAGAAGCAGCTTGGTCATGCTGGCCACATGACCTGGAAGCTGTACGCCGGCTCCCTCGGCCAGTAAAGCGAGATGGGCACCGCAACCCCAGAGTTATCAGCGACTGGACCTAATGGTCAGGGGTCCCTTTACCTTTACCTTTACAAAAATAATAAAACCCATGAGTTCAATGAAACTTGTTGCTAATGTATCAGCAAAGTAATTTATTTTCTGCTCTTTCCCTGTAAATGACCAAAGCAATCTTGGCTGAAAATATTAGCCAATCTCTTGTTCAAGCAAGTTGGGTTTTCCTGTTTGTTTGGTGTTCTTTTTCGGAGCAGAGTTACAAACAGTCCTAAATATGGTGTTTTAATAAACATGCCTTCCCGGATGCCGTGAGACGCTTTTCGTCATTGTTAGAACATTTGGTAACCTGAATGGAGATGCTGAGCGCTGTACATTCAAACAAGGGAATTGTATATACAGAACAAAAATGTACCATAAGATTGAATGGCAATTGTTCACTCATATGGAGGCAGTAAATGGGTGTAGCTGAGGACATCATTGGGTTTGGGACTAAACCTTCATCTATTCCCCATGGAATCCATTGCTTGGTAATATTAGAATGTCACAGACTTTAGGGAACAGCTTTTATAAAGCTCAAGTTATGGAGCAAGCTTAACTAGTTCATGTTAGGTACTAGACAATTTCATTTTGCTCTTTGCTTCACACTGTGTAAAAGTTTTAAGTCTCCAGTGGCTACATCCCTTTATCAGTTTAGGAAAAAGTCCTTTAAGACATTCCAAAATGAATCCTTAAATATTTCATGTACTCATCTGCCGCTTTAATTATGCCTACATGCTAAAAAAAAAAAAAAAAAAAGCTGCCTTTGTAGACATACATTTTGCAATGCCACTATATAAATGTTTAAATAGCTGTGGTTCCATGTATCTTTCACGGGGAGGATGCTGGGCCAGGCATTGCTTTAAAGGTAAGAAGTAATAGAAATATATGTCATGTCAAGAAGCATAGGTTACACTTTGGGTAGGTGAAATGGGTCTTCCTGGGTTACAGAAAGCCAATGTTCAGGAAAGTTAGGTCTGCAAAAGGAAGTATGAACCTACCTTGGGGGAAAAATACTTTATTTATTTTAAAGATTTATAGCTCATGTCCTCAGTTGAGTTATCCTCAAAGTGACTTGCAACCAAGCAAAAGAATCCATCATATGACGGGTGCCCCATTTGTGAATACCTCTGCCACTCCACCCCCCTCCATGTGCTTCTTCTCCCCTGCCCATGCCCCCCACTACTGCTTGTCGAAACTTTTTGGTGAAAAGTTAGGGGCTTCTGACTAGTTGCAAGGCAGGGCTCCACCCCATCTCAATTTATCATCCTTAGTTTAAAGTGAGAGACACCAGGCAAGTCTACCAAGCTCTCCCACTTTACTACAGCTCATGAGCAGGAAGTTTACGAGGCTTCAGTTAACAAGACAGTCACTATAAAAATGTTCCTTTTCAAGTGTCTTCACAGCCACAGGCTCCCAGTGGCTGTGAGAGAAAATTAACATGGCCCTATTTACTTTCTTCTCCTCCATTAGAGCCATCAGTTCTAGGAATTAGGTTGCTTGGCTGCTGCAGGCAGGGCGCTCGTATAAATTGCTCCAGTTTATTTTCTTGATTTCTTTTTTTATTAGATATTCCCTTTAAATGCAAGTTGTATTGCTCTTGCTCTAGAGCAGTTTAATGGACTGATTTAGTGCACCTTTCCAGACATTAAAATGGTCACCTTCGTTTTCTGGGGGAAGGCAAATAGATATAGCTTACAGAAACACAGTGCTATTAGAAGTTAGCTTTACGGCCCAAGTACTTTCTGAAATCTCCGGCGTAACAAGAAATCCTCTCCAATTCTTTATTGAATCGCGGGCAGTTTCCAGTTCTAAGCTGATAAGACTCCTAATAAATAACGATGAGAAGGAAGTGAGTGTATGGAAATCTTGCTGTTTAGGTGGAAGGGCAGTAGTCACTAGTTAGCAAGCTTGGTATGCACAACATTGCTTGTTTGCCTGCCAATTTCAGGAGTGGGTCAGGCCCTTTATAGGGTAGTTTGTAGAATGTAAATTGATGGGAAGTTGAGCCTGGGCCCAGTCTTCGAGATGAGAGTGTTCTCCTTAGGGTCACCCCTGGGCTGGTCGAGAGAGGGGAAGGCTGCAGTCACCAACCAGCTACAGCTCCACTCCCAAGTCAGGCCTGACCTGGGGGGGGGGCAGAAGTGGTGGAGAGGAGAAGAGGCAGCGGCCACCTCACCATCCCTCTTCTCTGCTGAGATCTGGCGTGCAAGGGAGCTGTGGAGGCTTCTAGAAGGTTAAATCTGTCGCTCCAGCTTCTTCTGGGGAAGAAAAAACTTAAACACATAGCAGAGTTACCAAAAATTAGACCAGAGGCAATTGTACTTCATCCAGCAGAGCTTTTACTTGCTGCTGAAGGCAAATGAGCATAATGGTCACAAATTCAGTACATTCAGAATTGGCAGAGTCCATAAGAAATCCAGTTGCAGCACTTACAAAAACTTATAAACTTATAACAAGCCTAAACCTTAACACTAAGCATACTATGTACAGAACATCTCACCAGAAAGAAGAGAGACAGAAAGAGAAATTAAGACCCAGGCTCCTTCTGGCCTATATTTATAGTCAACATGACCTTAATTGGAAGAGATAAGAGAACCAGCTCAAGCCAGCTGTACTCAGCTTCTCTGAAGGTATAACCCAAACATCAGCAACCTTCTGCCTGCCTCTCACACAGAAAAGCTTCCAGAAGCTTCCAGTAACCTCTTGAATTAAGTAGAATAGGAAAGATCTCTACACATCAGCTCAATGCTTTCTGCTCTAAGAAATGCAAACTGACAAAATCAACCTTGTCTCAGCTTCCAAGTTGAAGCTGCAAAGAATGGTCCTCCACTGATCTCTCTCATGTGAGCAAGGAAGGATAATAATCAAACAATATATCCTCCCCTAGTGTCTAAATCCATTGATACACCATCGTCAGTGCCACTCCGTGCTGCTGCACAACCTAGGTAAGGGATGCTTCAGCAGGGGCGGTGCATCGTGGGGGTGGCCATGGCAGGGTCCTCCCTGTTAGCAGGGTTGGGGAACCTCAGTTTCAGGGAACAAATAGAGCTCTCCAGGCCTTTGTCTGTCCCTTTGAACTCTCCAAGCACAACCCTTTATGGGCCCTGCTCCACAACTGCCCCATCCTAAGAGCTTTTGATTGGCTGGAATGGGCCCTTTGGTAGCACCCGTTGCATGTTGGGATGGATAATAGAAAAAGCTGTGTGTGTGTCAAAAACAATCCACTATGTTCCAGTTAAAGGTAGATAGCCGTGTTGGTCTGTCATAGTCAAAGCAAAATAAATAAAAAAATTCCTTCCAGTAGCACCTTAGAGACCAACTAAGTTTGTTCTTGGTATGAGCTTTCGTGTGCATGCACACTTCTTCAGATACCACTATGTTGTTGTTGTTTAGTCGTTTAGTCGTGTCTGACTCTTCACGACCCCATGGACCAGAGCACGCCAGGCACTCCTTTCTTCCACTGCCTCCCACAGTTTGGACAAACTCATGTTGGTAGCTTCGAGAACACTGTCCAACCATCTCATCCTCTGTCGTCCCCTTCTCCTTGTGCCCTCAATCTTTCCCAACATCAGGGTCTTTTCCAGGGAGTCTTCTCTTCTCATGAGGTGGCCAAAGTATTGGAGCCTCAGTTTCAGGATCTGTCCTTCCAGCGAGCACTCAGGGCTGATTCCCTTAAGAATGGATAGGTTTGATCTTCTTGCATTCTATGGGACTCTCAAGAGTCTCCTCCAGCACCATAATTCAAATGCATCAATTCCCTACATCCTCCCTTTTCGCCTCTGCTTCTGCCCACCACTGGCATGTGGGCTTTGGAAGGTTGTCTCTGATGTATGGGATTGCACCACAAGCAAGGAGAAGTGCTGAAATGTGCAGCGGATGGGGAGTGGGGGGTAGCATTGATTTAAAAAAATGGTGAGTAGCTTCAGCTCTGCCTTGTTATACTATCAGCAAATATCAGGATGTAGGCAGTCTTTTGAGTACTGCTGGTGTGTCCTGGGGAGAAGGCAATGCCCAACAACTAAGGTCCCAAAGAGAAATGATCAACAGACAGTTGCTGCTAGCGACAATCCAGGGGCAGTGCAAATTTGCTTTGAACGAGAAAACTGATGCTCTTTCTTTCCTTCGTCTTCAAAAGCCTGGGGAAAGGAGGGCAGGGTTCAAGTTGCAGGCACTCAGATATATATCTGATTTTAAACTGCTGAGACAATCTGCAAATAGGAGCACTTCCAAATGGCGTAATCACCAGCTTGTCAAGGCAGGCAGTTATCTCCTTTGCCACATGCACGACTGTGACTTGCAAAAGCGCCCCCCCCCAGCACAGTTGATAGCTCAGAATTTCTTTCTCTACCTTTGCAGCATATCTCTACCAGAAGGCCAGTCTGCTCACAGACATAAAAAGCAAAGGTGTTTGCATAAATTCTGTCAGTAATGGCATGTCTAAGGTTTGCAGGGGATAATAGCAGTAATCTCACCCGCGATGATTAGTTGAATCAAGCTTCCCCACATACGAGAGCATTAACGGAAATTCAAAAAAACTCAGGATTCTTCCCAGAGTTGAAAATGGTTGATCAATGAATGCAATAGCCACAGCTAATTTAAGAAGGACCTTAGAATTCATATGCACAGCTGGAATCAAGCTATAGCTAAAACAATCTAACATAATTATGCTTTGCTTACGGTATAGTGTTTAGGGAAATGGAGAGGCAGGATCTACACATGCAATAAGGTGAGAGTATAGATGATATAGATGGTTGGACAGTGTTCTCGAAGCTACTAACATGAGTTTGGCCAAACTGCGAGAGACAGTGAAGGATAGGCGTGCCTGGCGTGCTCTGGTCCATGGGGTCACGAAGAGTCGGACACGACTAAACGACTAAACAACAACAACATAGTGGATTGTTTTTGACACACACACAGCTTTTTCTATTATCCATCCAAACATGCAACACACACACAGCTTTTTCTATTATCCATCCAAACATGCAACTAGCACTTTGGACCACTGGTAAACTTCCTGACATGCAAGTTTTCTACTTTCAGAGAGCTTAAAAAAAAGGGGGGGAAACAAACATATGGGATCATGTTTTAAGGAAAGCCCCACTACACTGGAGGTCTCCAGTCTTGACAGAGGAATAAATTATGATGACATCAAGTCGTATTAGACAGAAAAAAAGAGCCTTAGCTCAAAATCTAGAAAAACTCCAAAGCTCCA
Organism: Darevskia nairensis; assembly: GCA_034642065.1. Lineage (NCBI taxonomy): Eukaryota > Metazoa > Chordata > Lepidosauria > Squamata > Lacertidae > Darevskia > Darevskia nairensis. Next base: position 83,030 of record JAWWNI010001251.1, read on the forward strand.
AACCCCACAAAGATGTGATGAATGGGAACAGTTTTACTTGTCGATTTCTTTTTCAACTACTAGTAAAAGAAGAAATCTTATTTTGCAGCATTTCCATCCATGACAATATTGGTTTCCAGTTAGCTCAGAGACCCTATTCTACCACACACATACTTGTGCAAATCCTGTAACAGCAATTGTCATGATGGGTAGGAGGAAAACATGGGTGCTTAATAAAGAAAAAACTTAACTAAGTGGCTATTCCGTCTGTTAACCAATCTTCAGAATGTAATTAGGACCTTCTTCCTCCCAACCCTCATTTTTAAGTATTTTGATATGATAAAACAATTCTCTCCATGACAGTTGACCCTTCTGGTTGTTGTTTGGCAGGAGTTTTGCTATAAATGCAGAACTCTGCAAAGGTTCATGGGGGAAATGTGATTCTTCCTCCACCAACATCACCATTAAAGCAGCTTACTACGAAGTGGGATTCTAAAGTGTTGACAGCTTTCCTTCCTTCCTGCAATTCACGGTTGTGAGCGATGTTGCGTTTTGAGCTTGAACCAAAATCCATTCACCCTGACTTCAAACGCATCGGTTTTTCATCACTGTGTTCCTTCTAAACTTCCTCTTGACCCAAGTCTTTGATGAGTGTTGTGCACTTGAGCAAGTCACCTTCTCTTGACTTATCCATTTCTCTATCTCTTGATGATTAGTCATGAACACTTGGGTTCAGGGATGTAGTAACAAATTGCTTTGCATGAAAAAGATGCTCTACAATGGGTTTGATTATGGAACCCAATGAGGGCTGCATGAAACACTCCATTCAAAAGTGCTCATTTCTGCAGAATTATCCTTCCTCTCTCTGGCACATTGTGGCACTCATATTTTTGTTCCACTCTGTTCTACCTTTTCCTTACCTTTGCCTCTTTGTTCTTTCCATCATTTGTCCTTCCTTTTGAAAAAGAAACACCGAGCATGCCTTGTTCTTACTGGGTGAAAAGGAAAGCATTATCATCTACTAATATTTGTGTATCAAGCTGTTTTTAAGGCACAGGTATGGTAGCCGGTGGAACAATTAATAATAATAATAATAATAATAATAATAATAATAATAATAATTTATTTGTACCCCACCCATCTGGCCGGGTCCCCCCAGCCACTCTGGGCGGCCTCCAACAGATATTAAAATACATTAAAATATCACAGGTTAAAAACTTCCCTAAACAGGGCTGCCTTCAGGTATTTTCTGAATGTCAGATAGTTGTTTATCTCTTTGACCTCTGCTGGGAGGGCGTTCCACAGGGCGGGCGCCACCACGAAGAAGGCCCTCTGCCTGGTTCCCTGTAGCTTTGCTTCTCGCAGTGAGGGAAACGCCAGAAGGCCCTCGGTGCTGGATCTCAGTGTCCAGGCTGAACGGTGGGGGTGGAGACGCTCCTTCAGGTATACAGGACCGAGGCCGTTTAGGGCTTTAAAGGTCAGCACCAACACTTTGAATTGTGCTCGGAAACGTACTGGGAGCCAATGTAGCTCTCTCAGGACCGGTGTTATGTGGTCCCGGCGGCCACTCCCAGTCACCAGTCTAGCTGCCGCATTCTGGATTAATTGCAGTTTCCGGGTCACCTTCAAAGGTAGCCCCACGTAGAGCGCATTGCAGTAGTCCAAGCGGGAGATAACTAGAGCATGCACCACTCTGGTGAGACAGTCTGTGGGCAGCTATGGTCTTAGCCTGCGCACCAGATGGAGCTTCACTGGTTCTGATTTGAAAGAGAGGTAGAGTTGGGTATCATCTGCATACTGATGGACACCCAGCCCAAACCCCCTGATGATCTCTCCCAGCGGCTTCATGTAGATGTTAAAAAGCATGGGGGAGAGGACAGAGAGGATGGAAAAGTTGACAACCCAGTTTCTTCTCTTTTTCTTCATTTCTCATTGTTGGTTCTTTCAATGGTTCAGGCCCTTCTGATGTTGTTGCACTCCAGCTCCTGTCAGTTCCTGTCATCATGGCCAGATAGTTGGGAATGATGGGAGTTGTAGTCCAGCAATACCTTGAGGGCTTCTCATTTAGGCAGACTCAGCACTCCTCCCAAGGGTCTCTTTGCACACAGGGCCACCAATGATGGACTAACATGCTCAGTTCTGGATGAAATGGCCTATTTGTACAGGGTATCTTGTTTGCTTTTAGATTTAGAGACATATATATATATATATGTTTCAGTGAGAGCCTAGGGCTTGCCGATCAGAAGGTTGGCGGTTTGAATGCCCGCGATGGGGTGAGTTCCCGTTGCTCGGTCCCAGCTCCTGCCAACCTAGCAGTTCGAAAGCATGTCAAAGTGCAAGTAGATAAATAGGTATCGCTCTGGCGGGAAGGTAAACGGCGTTTCCGTGCGCTGCTCTGGTTCGCCAGAAGCGGCTTTGTCATGCTGGCCACATGACCCGGAAGCTGTACACCAGCTCCCTCGGCCATTAAAGCGAGATGAGTGCCGCAACCCCAGAGTCGTCTGCGACTGGACCTAATGGTCAAGGGTCCCTTTACTGTTACCTTTTTATCTGTTTATTTGTACGCATTTGTATCCTGTTTTCCTGCCTGGCAAGTGGCTTCCAATAAAATAAGAATTAGAAGAAGAAGAATTAGAAGAAGAAGAAGAAGAAGAAGAAGAAGAAGAAGAAGAAGAAGAAGGCGGCAGTGGTGAGGAGCTGGAAAATGTCCTACTGCTCTTTAAAACAGGTGAGGGGATTTTGGACCTGCCAGATGTAGCTGAACTACATCAGCCCCAGCAAGCATTGTTGATGGGAGTTGTAGTTCAACAACAACTGGAGGGCCACTGTTCCACAGTGACGACATGGGAAAAGGTGAGGGAGAGAAGGGATGTCAGAAAGAGAAAGGGTGGAGAAAGCAGATGACAGGAAGTGAGGGAAATGGTAACTGCCTCCCCCCATTTTAGGCTCAGGCCCTGCTCACTACTTCAGACCCTCTGAGTGTCCCTGTTTTCCAGGGAGAGCCCCAGATTTACAGAAGCAGTCCCAGTTGTCCCTATTTGCATTGGATAAATGTTGGAGGGTATGCTACCTGTGACTCTCAAGAGAGAGAAAAGGTTGCACACCATCTTAAGCCAAGTACATGATGCAAATTCACTGCTAAGTTTCTGAATAATAATAATAATAATAATAATAATAATAATAATAATAATAAATTACTTATACCCCACCCATCTAGCTGAGTTTCCCCAGCCACCCTGGGCGGCTTCCAACAGGAGATTAAAAATATATTAAAGCATCAGTCATTAAAAAACTTCCCTAAACAGGGTTGCCTTCAGATTTAGAAGACATCTAAAGCCAGATAGTTGTTTATTTCCTTGACATCTGATGGGAGGGCGTTCCACAGGGTGGGAGCCACTACCGAGAAGGCCCTCTGCCTGGTTCCCTGTAACTTTGCTTCTTGCAGTGAGGGAGCTTCCAGAAGTGTCCGGGCCGAACAATGGGGGTGGAGACGCTCCTTCAGGTATACAGGACCGAGGCCATTTAGGGCTTTAAAGGTCAGCACCAACACTTTGAATTGTGCCCGGAAACGTACTGGGAGCCAATGTAGGTCTTTCAGGACTGGTGTTATGTGGTCTCGGTGGCACTCCCAGTCACCAGTCTAGCTGCCGCATTCTGGATTAAATGTAGTTTCTGGGTCACCTTCAAAGGTAACCCCACATAGAGAGTGTTTCAAATACACACTCTTTTCACTGGGCCACCCGGGCTCCCAGCCATCAGTGCAAACTGTTTCAGTTGTTTGGATGAGTATACGGCCTAGGGCCCTCGTACCTAAGGGACCGCCTCTCCTGGTATGCCCCGTGTAGGACCTTAAGGTCCTCAAATAATAACATTTTGGAGGTCCCGAGCCATAAGGATGCTAGGCTGGCCGCAACTAGGGCCAGGGCCTTCTCAGTACTGGCCCCAACTTGGTGGAACGGTCTGTCACAAGAGACCAGGGCCCTGCGGGATTTGGCATCTTTCCGCAGGGCCTGCAAGACAGAGTTGTTCCGCCTGGCCTTTGGGTTGGTTTTAGTTTAACCCTGATGTTTCATTCCTTTATGGTTTGATTGGTGGGCTACTTAAAAATGAGGCTGCATTTTAAACTTTAAATCGTATTTTAACTTGCCTTTTAATTGATTGTTTTGTTTGTTTTGTTGTGATTTTATGGGTGTTAGCTGCTCTGAGCCTGGTCTTGGCTGGGAAGGGCGGGGTATAAATAAAAAATTATTATTATTATTATTATTATTATGCTCATCTGATGTTACACTAGCAGAGGCATAGTGGATTCATTTTTGAAATAGTCATGGTCCATTAAGATTGTTGTCCCCTCTCACCCTCGGTAGAGATGTTTGGATAGTCCAGCAGGAAACAAAGCAGCTATGGCTCCTCTTGACCATTCTGATTTTTGGGTCCCTCCCTCATCTGTTGTGACAAGCAGATAGTCAAACAGTCCTCACAAGAGTTGAAAAGGGAGAGTGGATGAGAAGATCAGGAAGTAGCTAACAGTGGACTTATCTTCATTAGGATACTTGGAGGTTTCGGGAACAATCACTGGACTGATCGCAACTCTTATCATTCAATCCTGCTATAAGAGCCCAACATAAGCCAAAGTGAAGCTAATTGATTCCAATCAACTGATGCACACTTAATTCTCTGTTGGATTATGGCTGATACCTTTCAAAACTAGTCTGGCAATTATATTTCCCCCTAATGAATAATAATTATTATTATTAATATTAATAATAATAACCCATGCATGCAACTGCTTTGCTTGAGATCTTAACTATACTTTTTTTGCAAAAAAAAAAAATGTTTTTAAAGATGCAACACTTTCTCTCTTAAGCAACATTAACCTTATATTTGATATCAGCAGAATGAAATACATTTCTTAATGCTGCCGGCAAATGAGAAAATGCAACAATGCTTATCATGCCCCTCCATATGAATCATAAACATAAACTCCACCATTTATGTGGATAATCAAGGATTTGGGGGAGTATTAAGTCAGCAGGAAAGAAGTTAATCCTACTTTGACAAGTCCCTAGCCTCTAATAGCATAAAACTCCTTAAATATACCTATCGAGTGAAGGAGTCTCATTCTAAGCCTTGTGTAGTGAATTGATGTCATTTGTACTTAATGTATGAGGAATGGGATTAAGGGAAGGGAAATTACAGAACTTCAAGGCTCCGGTGACATAGAAATCCTAGTAAATTGTCATATTTTCATTTTGTAACTTTCTGTTCTTTTGTTTTTACTACAGTGGAAACACAGCTCCATTGGAAAGGTTGAAACTTAGAGATTTAAGACAGCAATGTAGACTTAACCATGGAGGCTCTGTTTTGAGGTTAATGCCAAAGTTTATGCTCAGCATTCATCGGATTTCCTGGTTTACTTGGGACTTGAGATGCTTTGGCCTGGGGAAAGCAGGTGAGGCCTAGGGAGCAGGTGTGGTTTGGGTTTTGAGGGCCAGTTAGAGGGCCACCCCCATCACTCAGCCAAGACACTGAGGTCCACCTCCGAGGGTCTTCTGGTGGTTACTTCACTGCAAGAAGTGAAGTCACAGGGAACCACCCACACAACAAACGTAACCGGCTGATAAATTGTTCTCAATGTAACATGATATAATATTTACATGTGACACACACTAAACATTTACATAACTACAAATTACAAATATGCAAGGATATGGGAACATTCTACCGAAAAACTGCGACATCAAAGTTCAAGTTCAACAAGTCCCTTGCAACCCACATGATTCTGTTGGAGGTTCCAAAGAGCGAAAAAATAATAAATATGGAGATAATAAGTATGGTCTTGCCAGTCCACAATGTAAGAGTGTAATTGCCACGAGGAGTGTAACAGATACTGTGGAGTCTGGCGATGGTACTGTGGTCTCGTCAATCCAAGAGATAAAGATGATATTGCCACGAAGAAACGAAGCAATCCAAAGGAGGACAAGGTTATCCGGATTATAGTCCTTGTTTCGCCAAATTAGCTTCATCAGCAAGAAATTATACAGTCGAAGAAAAAGTGCAAACACAGACCATCAGGAGCTTAGCTTCATCATTTTACTGCCAATGGGTGGAGACTTGTTTGGAAACTGTAAAACATTCAGTTATTTGCAAAGCTGAGTGTCTGTGATTTTCTTCTAGCTGATTTTCATGAGGAATGTTTGCTTAAAGGTAGATGAGGGCAGATGCAAATCTGACCGAGTTTTATTGTGCTTGTAGAAATTTACATGGCGTTAATTCTGCTACTGGAGAATAGGAATCTCTCTTCCAAACCTCTCTCTCAAACAGATTCCTCCTGGATCCCTAGGTCTGAATCTTGGATTTTCCCATTCATCTGCAGTGTGAAACCAAAATGGCCATAACTGTTGTTTGTTTGATTTTTTTTCCCACATATGTGCATGAAATTAAGTACAGTATTGACTTTCTACAGGGCTCGATGAAAAACTCACAAATGCTTGTGTCAGATTCGCTTAACAGTTGCTCATGAGTAAAGACCAAGTCCGTCTTGTCTTTCAACTATTTTATTGTGCAAAGTATGTACAGTGTGGAGCTATCCTAAAACATGACCACCTAGTTGCTAGCAGAATCCAGAAGTGCCCCCCTCCTGTTGTGGCACCAACACCAGAGTCTCTGCACCCTAAAGTGCCGGCTCCTTTCTCCCCTGACCTTTCTGCATAAAGCAGGCACCGGAAACGGTGTCTCTCCGTCAGAGTAGGTCTGCTGAGCGGTGCTGGGTCTCTCTGCATCATCCTGGAGACCCCTTCCCACCTGGCTCCTTCCTGGTAACTCCTCCTCCCCCGGGGAGGAGCTGGCAGACTCACTGGGAGACGTGTCCATCGACAACAGAGGCTAAGGCTGCCGGTACCCACTCAGTGCCGGTCTGGCAGGGGAGGTCACGTCCCTGACAGCTTGCATTTTTTATTTTCAGTAAGAAGTTGTTTTAGGGAGAAATTCTTCAGAAGCCATTTCCTTCATGATGGCATCTCCATGCTACAGTGACACCACACCTGCTGAATTTTGGATTGCCATGCAGCTGCTAAGGGCCCAGAACCTCTGTGTATATGTATAAGAAGTGGTGACCTTAAGCATTTGCTGTGCTTTATTTCCATCAAAAGTTCTTTGCTGGATCACGGCCTGTTCTGACAAAAAGAAAAACTATCTCACTCGGTATCTGAGTTGCCATGGAAACACCAATTGCTTCCTGCCTTGTCGGCATATTTTCAGCTCATATTTCATGCCAATTTATGAGTGAACTGTAAATGTAACAAGCAATGGAAGAGGTACCAGGATTCTCCTTTTTTTGTTTTGTTTTTTGTTCTAGGATTTGCTGCCAAAAGGTTTTGCACTTGGGGGAGAGAGGAAAGACTCCCTAAAATGTATTTCCTTATACAGTTCTTTACAGCATATGGCATATCTTAACATAAACATTAATTACACCATAGTTCAGCCGTTTTACACAGTGCAACTAAATTACCAGGCAAGACGTCGTTCATCAACCAGTTGTTATGATTTAGAAAGCCATCAAAACTATGGAGATGCTCAATAGAATCAGAATTGTAATTACAGGGAAGTTGCTTTAGGAAAATTTATTAACAGAATAAAGATTAAAAGGATGTGAGAGTTGTCTATCAAAGTGCAGTAACTGAAACTATTTGTTTTACATTGATTCGTACACTGAATTCCCCATCGCCACTCCAGAAAAGCACAGGAACTTCACTAAAAGGCATTCTGCCTTAACCCACAGTCCTAGTTAAGGTTGCCAACTTTTTCACTGGCCCAAGTCTTGTGTCTTAAAGACCAGGAAAGCAGCCACAATAATGTAGTCAGTGATTCTTCCCTCCTTCCTGTCATTTTGTCACCTTTCCAGGTAAACCTCACCTGTTTGATGCTTGCTTCTGTTATAGATCCAGGAGCTGGGCCTGTGAAAAAAGAAGACCAGCCTTTGTCCTACAAACAACAGGGCATAATAGAAGTAGGTTTCTCCAGCTTGCCTCATTCCTATGTTGAGTTTCTTTCTTTTCTTTATTTCCTGTAGATTAGTTTGTTTCTTTGTTGTCCAGTGGTACCTTGGTTCTTGAACGGCTTAGTTGTCAAACAAATCAGCCCCCAAATGCTGCAAACCTGGAAGTAAGTGTTCTGGTATGTGAACATTTTTCGGAAGCCGAATGTCTAACACAGCTTCCAACTGAGTGCAGGAAGCTCCTGTAGCCAATCGGAAGCTGTGCCTTGGTTTTCAAACAGTTTTGGGAGTCAAACGGACTCCCAGAATGGATTAAGTTTGAGAACCAAGGTACCACTGTATTGTGAAAATTTCAATGACCCCCCCCAAAAAAAATCCCAGGGTGGCTTACATTAAGTAATAAAAATGCAATCAAAAGAGATAGGTAAAGGTAAAGGGACCCCTGACCATTAGGTCCAGGCGTGACCGACTCTGGGGTTGCGGCGCTCATCTTGCTTTATTGGCCAAGGGAGCCGGCGTACAGCTTCCAGGTCATGTGGCCAGCATGACTAAGCAGCTTCTGGTGAACCAGAGCAGCGCACGGAAACGCCATTTACCTTCCCACTGCAGTGGTACCTATTTATCTACTTGCACTTTGACATGCTTTCGAACTGCTAGGTTGGCAGGAGCAGGGACCGAGCAACGGGAGCTCACCCCGTCGCGGGGTTTCGAACCGCCGACCTTCTGATCGGCAAGCCCTAGGCTCTGTGGTTTAACCCACAGCGCCACCCATGTCCCATCAAAAGAGATAATGCAGTGCTAAAACAATGCACATTGAATCAACCTTCCCCCCTTACGTAGGACACTCTACATCAGGCATGGCAAACTCCGGCCCTCCAGATGTTTTGAGACTACAATTCCCATCATCCCTGACCACTGGTCCTGTTAGCTAGGGCTGATGGGAACTGTAGTTCCAAAACATCTGGAGGGCCGGAATTTGCCATGCCTGCTCTACATGATCAGGATTGGTCAAGTATATTGCCTGCATAACTCACATCTGATTGAACCTGATGGTTTTGCAAATTGGTTCATGACATGAGACAGCAAAAGATCCTTCTGATCCTTCTGAACAGTGGTTGAGCAAACCAAGCACCAACATGTCGAGAAGGATGGAAGATAGATTTGCTGAAAAACCCTCAACAACAACAACAAAGGAAGAAGGAGAAAAGAAGACAGATAGGCAGGCAGGCATGTAGGCAGGCAGGCAGACTTGCATTCTCGCAAACCTATAGCAAAGCTTTAGATGAAAGAGCACATGCATAAGTTCAAAGACTTTGCCGTTTGATCATTATTCCCAGATGAAAGGTGGGGTGAGGAAAGGTGGACTGCAAAGTCCTGACTTGAATTTGCTCATCAGCTGGGGTTGCAAAGGGGGAAAGGAACTGCATTTGGCATTCTGTTGGCATGAAAGCTGAGCTCTGTAAAATAATTAATACATTCCTTCTCCTTTTACATATTTGTCTATAAATTGACATGTTGTTCACCCTAAGTGACTAGAATGCATTACCAGTTGCGGGTGCTGTTGGATTTGGGGATTTACGGAGGGAAAACACGGCATGACATTATTGAATCTGGCAGGTGGGTCTTTAATACTATTGTATTAAAGAATTATGGTGCTGGAGGAGACTCTTGAGAGTCCCATGGACTGCAAGAAGATCAAACCTATCCATTCTTAAAGAAATCAGCCCTGAGTGCTCACTAGAAGGACAGATCCTGAGGTTAAGGCTCCAGTACTTTGGCCACCTCATGAGAAGAGAAGACTCCCTAGAAAAGACCCTGATGTTGGGAAGGATTGAGGGCACAAGGAGAAGGGGACGACAGAAGATGAGATGGTTGGACAGTGTTCTCGAAGCTACTAACATGAGTTTGGCCAAACTGCGAGAGGCAGTGAAGGATAGGCGTGCCTGGCATGCTCTGGTCCATGGGGTCACGAAGAGCCGGACACGACTAAATGACTGAACAACAAAATTTAAGAGATGGAGGTGCCAAAATGGTCAGGGCAAGCTGAAGCCTTTAAAATGAAGCACTTTGTTTTTTTTAAAAAAGAGATTGATTCCTGCTCAGATATATACATAGGGAGAGGTTTCAATAGGGGTTGATGGAGCCATTTTACACCGCTCTGCCCTGCAGTGTAACTTTCAGCTCAGAGCCTTGGCAGAGGATGGGGTGAGTTGGACAGCGGGATGAATATGCTGGAGAGAAACACTAGCCATTCTGAACAAATGTCTGGCACTCTACCATGTGCTGCATGTACCAACGGCCACCCGGGAAGGGAAAGGGTTTATGGTTCCCATGTGGGCAAATCACATGGCAGATCAAGATGTTTCTTCTCAGATAGAATACATGAGGATTTTGAAGGGAAACCCACAAATGTTTGCGAGAGAACTTTTGTGAAATTGCTCAGGGGATTTCCACACATCGCTAGATTTTGCTTCCAATGAAATTCGGAGTAATGTATAACAAGATGGTAACCTGTAATGAATTGTCAGGGAAGTCAAGGTTTTCATTAAGTTCAGAACATAGGGGTCAGCAACCTTTTTAAGCCCATGGGCACAACAGCAAGTGTTGCGGATACCACACCCTCTGCTTACTCTTCTGGGCACATTCTCTTTTTTAATATTTATATTTTATTAAGGTGATTTCAGTTGAAAGAAATAAAGAGATACGGGGATAGGGGGAGAAGGAAAAGTGAGAGGAAGAAAAAAAACAGCAAAGATACATATAAACGCGAAAATATACCCCCACAAAGCAATATACTATATTCTCATACATTCTTGTATAAATTTGGTATAGTATTACTGTCCTAATGCTTATGTAAATGTTAGCAGCCTACTCCATTTTGTATAAACTCATTCCAAATGTTATCGTATTTATCCATACAGAATCTGTGCCTGTAAGGAGTCCGTTCATAAATTGCCAGTGATGTCATATCATCAGTCCCTTGACTGAAGTGTATCATATCTTTATTTTTCCAATTCCTCAATATCAACCTCTTGGCCACCATTAGGGCATGAAAAATCCATTTCCGTTGATAATTTCCTTACTGCAGGTATATAGTTCAATAAAATATTCTCCGCTGAAATATTTAACTTTTTCTGCACAGTCATAGTTGCACAGTCCAGCACTTTCTCCCAAAACTTGTTAAGTAAAGAACACTCTACAAACATGTGTATACACACTGTGCAAACATTCATTTTGAGAGCATTCACCCTTCCTCTGGGCACATCCTCCCCACTCCCCCAAATAAGCTCCCCCATTCCCTGAGAGAAAGAGAGCACTTTGCTTTTCCAGTAGAACTAACCTGAGCCTTAACAAGTACATAGAACTAAAAGAGGAAGTGTTGAATGATTGACACTCTTCCATCTTCCTCATTCAGCTCCATGTGCTTCCCAGAAGAGAAAAGGGCAACCACTCTCACCAACTGATAACCAAAAGGGCAATGAATAGAGCCTTTGTGGGTGCTATGGGAAAACCTCAAGGCACCATTGCACCCACAGCTACCACACTGGCGAACGCTGGTCTCAGGGACGCTTTTCAAATCCCTATTCCCCACCCTTGCTCTTGTTGCATTTACTGACCCTGCCTTGTCTTCACTTCCAGTCTGCTCTCAGAAGCTTCTGCCATAGTAACTCCTCGCACCCGGATACCTCCAGCCTTCTGTCATCCTTTTCCACCCCTGTCAGCTTTTTCTTGTCCCCTGATTGCCTTTTCAAATGTGAGTCCTTGCTGAACATTGGATTAGGAGCCTGATGTACGTTCATCTGCCTTTTGAACCTAGGAGGCATTGACCCACGGCTGCTGTGACTCTGGGATATGACCAAAGGCCTCAGCAGGCTTGGTCCTTGACAATGGCCAATTTCTGGCTACCCGGCTTGTGTGGTTTTGAAGCATGTGCATATTATGAATACGGGTCGTGGCTGAAAATGAGACTGATCATCTCTTCTAAATTAGGATTTCAACACTGGCTTCTCGAGCTTAACCTATCAGGCAGCCTGGGTCCCTGAAGAGCAGTGTAAGTCATAAATGGAATCACCCAAGTGACCACAGTGAGATATCTCATGAATTAGATTAATGCATGTACCTTCGGAGTTATAGAGAAAGCTGATAGCAACACTCTATTCAAGTATTTTAGAAGCCTGGATTATTCTGCCGGGCTCCTATGGGATGGAGATTTATGAAATGAGAAAACGCCTTCCCGTCATAAATAGTCATGCTGTCCCCAATTCTCCTTGCCCCCTCTGCCTTCCTGCAGTCTCTCTCTTTAATAAAATATTACGCCTTCGCTTTTCAATAATTACTCTTTTAATTTTATTGACAAATGCATTTGGAATAGAAGCTTTACGCCAGCCTACCCCGCCACCAATTATCTTTTTAAAGGAGATAATAAAGGTAGAAAGTTGTGAGCAAGAGAGGTTCCTATTTAGACCGAGATATGTAATTGGCTGTTTATGAATACAAGCTGGGGAAGCCATATTGGGATGGTGCTGCTGTTCATTACATTTTCTTCATTCCTTATCATAATTCAGCAGTCTTTGTATGGTGTCCCAACAGCTGAGATTTCCAATTCTTGCTTCCTGCATGAACGATGACATTTGATGTGGTGCTGAAGTCTCACACCAAGTGCCTCTCTGCGACAGACTGTGACCTGTGCTCTTTTGTTATCACAAACCATCATAGAGTATCCTCCTAATCCATTAGAGAAATATATATCATATTGACATGATGCAATTAAGTTGCACGTTAACCCGGATGCATGGCACACATGCCTGGCAAGCTGCTTCCGACGCCCTGTCGGTGATGGTTTGCAAATGAGCTGCTCTTTAATAAAAGTGTTGCAGGGTCCTATGAATGATGGTAACTCATCAGAGCTGGCTCTGCTATTGGACAGAGGGAGGCAACTGCCCTGGGTATGAGGAGCAGCAGTAAGGTATTGGGGGGCAGAATTGGGAATGCCACATGGCCTGCCTACAGCCCCAAAGCTAGCCTGCTGTCTTCAGGTGCAACAGGTGACGTTGAATGGTTTCAAGAGCACCATGTGGTCATATGCCTCAGGCAGGAGAATGATTTGGGCACCATGTTCAAAGATAAGAAGGCTGCATTAAAACTGTGCTCTTAATCTCTGGTGTACTAGAAATGTGGAAGACCTTTGTATTATGAGGAGTTAGTGATGTACAACAATGGCTCCCTGCATGTCCAGACCTTTTCTTGGGGGGCGGGGACTGGGAACCTGTGCTTAGCCAGCTGCATCTCTTATCTTGTGTCCAGACACCTGTTGATAAGGTGGCTCTGATCTTATCTCTTGCTTTGTCACAGGCAACAAGGTTTCAACTTCAGCCGCCTATTAAAGAAGTGCTGCTGCTGCTGATAATAATAATAATAATAATAATAATAATAATAATAATAATAATAATAATAATAATAATTTATTATTTATACCCCGCCCATCTGGCTGGGTTTCCCCAGCCACTCTGGGCGGCTTCCAACAGAATATTAAAATACAATAGTCTATTAAACATTAAAAGCTTCCCTAAACAGGGCTGCCTTCAGATGTCTGGTAGTTGTTTTTCTCTTTGACATCTGATGGGAGGGCTTTCCACAGGGCGGGTGCCACTACAAAGAAGGCCCTCTGCCTGGTTCCCTGTAACTTGGCTTCTCGCAGCAAGGGAACCGCCAGAAGGCCCTCGGCGCTGGACCTCAGTGTCCAGGCAGAACGATGGGGGTGGAGACGCTCCTTCAGGTATACTGGGCTGAGGCCGTTTAGGGCTTTAAAGGTCAGCACCAACACTTTGAATTGTGCTCGGAAAAATACTGGGAACCAATGATGTTTAGTTGTATAGTCTGTGGGATCGCTTATGTTTGCAAGTTGTAAAAGGGGCATGGAAACTCTCCTCTATGAACTTCAGCATAGACTGAGACCATGGAAGGTGCTTCAGACAAAAGAGAAAGAAGGTTCTTCTTATCATATGTGGTGGTCTTGTAGTAAGGTTAAAGCTTATTGGGAAATGATACATAACGAATGGGAAAGGATGTTCAAAATAATTTTTATTAAATAACCAGAAGCTTTTCTTTTGGGAGTTATAGGGACAGAATTACTTAAATTGTATAGAATTTATTTATGCATGCTACTACAGCAGCAAGAATGTTACTTGCCCCAAAATGGAAAGAAGCAGAACTCCCGACAAAAGAAGAATGGACACAAAAACTTATGGAATATGCAGAAATGGTGAAACTTACCGGAAGAGTAAGAAATCAAGATAACAAACTCTTTATAAAAGAATGGAAATGGTTTATTGAATATTTACAGATAAATTGTAAACAGATAAAAACATTAGCAGGGTTATAATAATATATATAGTATAGTAGTATATATTTACAGTAGATAATTAAATGAGTAAGTTAAATGAATTTAGGTATGAAAAAATAAATTTAAGGAACCTCAGAAAGAGGAGGAAGGAAGTCAAATTTTGAAATGTTAAATTGATTGTAAAATTAATGAAATGTATAAATTTGAAAAGTATATTTAAAAAAAAAGGTGTTACGGACTGGTCATTGCCAGGGTCCCTCCATTGCTGTCCTCAAGGGTTCCCAGTGACTGAAGGGATGTGAGCCATCTGTCTTGTGTTTTTGTCTTTTACTCTTTGCATTATTATTCACCCTGTCAGTAATTAAAATCTGTGTGCTCTTTGCCTTGTTCAACTACAACTCCCATCATCCCTTACCATTAGCTAAACCGATGGGGATGATGGGAATTGTAGTAGTTCAGAAGACTGACGAAGACAGCTTTTGAAATGTACTGGTGGGGCTGTTTTTTATTCTTTATTCCAGGGGTGTCAAACTCCGGCCCTCCAGATGTTTTGAGACTACAATTCCCATCATCCCTGACCACTGGTCCTGTTAGCTAGGGCTGATGGGAATTGTAGTTCCAAAACATCTGGAGGGCCGGAGTTTGACACCCCTGCTTTATTCCTTCCTTCACATTGGCTAGACCCCTTGTCTGTCCTCCACAGACTCTCCCAGTTGGTTGATTTCATTCTCAGTTAATCTGCATCTTGCTTGGTACACTGGAGCAATTTTATGCACCTCATTTGTACTTGGCTCCCGTAACTTCCTGGCCACGATTATGTGGTGGGAAACAGATCCTCAGGATGGGCCCAGTTTTATAAGCTGATTTCTCGCCATAACTGCCAGGAGTGAGGAAAGCTCCTGCTAAAACCTTGACAGCTTGAATTATGAGAACTCGGTCAATTTAAGCAAAGGTCATTCACCATTTAATGCAGGGACGCTTGCTTCGGGGAAAGAAAGGAAGGCTTCAGCACACATAAGGAGCTGCCAAAATACTTGTCGGCAAATAAGAGCTAAACAATGAAGGGTATAAATGGATGGCATTCAAGATGGGAAAAGAAATATGAGCTCTTTGGTAAAGGAAAAAAGACAACTGGGGGGAGGGATATATGGGAAGTTTATAAAATTTGTACTCAATGAAAATGATGGGCAGTAAGTTCAGGACAAAAGGACGCAGGTGGCACTGTGGTCTAAACCACAGAGCCTAGGGCTTGCTGATCAGAAGGTCGACGGTTTGAATCCCCACGACGGGGTGAGCTCCCGTTGTTCGGTCCCTGCTCCTGCGAACCTAGCAGTTCGAAAGCACATCAAAGTGCAAGCAGATAAATAGGTACCACTCTGGCGGGAAGGTAAATGTCATTTCCGTGCGCTGCTCTGGTTCACCAGAAGTGGCTTAGTCATGCTGGCCACATGACCCGGAAGCTATCTGCTCCCTTGGCCTATAGAGCGAGATGAGCTCCGCAACCCCAGAGTCATCCATGACTGGACCTAACAGTCAGTGGTAGCTTTACCTTTAAGTTCAGGACAAAGACTAGAGTACATAATTTACTGCTGCAAGATTCATAACTTCCAACATTTCTCTGATGAAAATAGGGCCGTCAATAATAATAATAATAATAATAATAATAATAATAATAATAATAATAATACCCTGACCATGTGACTGGGTTGCACTAGACAATTTTGGCAGCTTCCAACATATATAAAAGCATAATAAAACATTTTAAAACTTTCCTATACAAGACTACTTTCAGACATCTTCTAAAGGTTGTATAGTTACTTGTCTCCTTGGCTTGGGGGTCACATAAGTCCATACCGTCCAACACATCACTGATGAAATTAGGGATGTCCTAAGGAATGGTGGAACATTCCAGGATCAAATCAGAAACTGGGATGGCTTCTGTAAATCGGGGACTGGGACTATCCCTAGAAAATAAGGGCACTTGGAGGGTCTGGAGATGTGGTGGAGACCATAAGCTTAGATGATTTTTATTTTATTTTAAAAAGATTGTGAGTATTCACCACAATAGCTAAATGGAAGCTCCATATACAAAGGCAGTATACCTGAGAATGGGGTAGAATTTCAATTTCGTTCACACTAAAAGGTGACTCTACCTAATTGTCACTGTCCGAAACATTGTCCAAATACAATTATCCTTCAAAATTCACATTTCTCTGAATTTTGCAGTGCAGTTCTCTGGCCAAGTAAAATGTCCAACAATGTATCTGCTAGGGCAAGTTGTGCATAATATTAGAGAAAAGAACACACAAATATGCATTATTTTAGGGGAATTTGTATTGCAAAAATGTGCAGATAAAGGGAAATTGCTTACAAGGTTTGCATATTTGAAGAAACGGTAAAATTCTGATGAATTTTTTTTAAGACTTAAAAATCACAAACTGGTATGGAAAATGTGGAGAACTAAACTTAATGTTGGAAAACCTACAATTGAGAGAGACTGAAATTGACTCATTTTTCTACCCGTAAGTATACTGTACCTCTGAATACCAGTTCCTGCTTCTCAGATTACTAGAACCATCTAGAATAGATGGCCATTGTTGGAACAAGAGCAGCCCTTTTCTCCAAGCCAGCAATTTTGTATGATATACAAAATTATAATTCTATATGCTCTCATATGCTTCCAAAGTACACTGGGTAAACAATAGCCTAGACAAACAGGAGGAAGCAAATTTAATTTACAATTTGGTATTAAGTGAACCCTCCACTGAATATCTAATTTGTGTTTGCTGCCAGCTGCGGATTATGATTATGAATGATTTTATGGACCCTCTTTAAACATGCATAGTGTTGCATGCTTTTTCATATCCTGCAACCTACCTATGAAGGCGGGTGGCAGCGTTCTCATTCCCCAGCTAAGCCAAGGTGTCTGTTAGCCACAATTGCATGGGAACAATGCAGGGTATCCTTTGAGCCCTGTGAATATCAGCTTTAATCATTTTTAAAGAGCAGGTTTTTAACCTTATGGTTGGAAAGATGTGCTTAGAAATTGGGCGGGGGGGGGGCTGACTGTCAGCTGAGATTTCTGATGGCTTAAAAAGCCTGCAATCTTATATGCATTGGTGGCACTGTGGGTTAAACCACTGAGCCTAGGGCTTGCTGATCAGAAGGTCAGCAGTTCGAATCCCCATGACGGGGTGAGCTCCCATTGCTCGGTCCCAGCTCCTGCCAACCTAGCAGTTCGAAAGCATGCAGTGCAAGTAGATAAATAGGTACCGTTCCAGCAGGAAGGTAAATGGCATTTCTGTGCGCTGCTTCTGGTTCGCCAGAAGCGGCTTTGTCATGCTTGCCACATGACCCAGAAGCTGTACGCCGGCTCCCTCGGCCAATAAAGCGAGATGAGCGCCGCAAACCCAGAGTTGTTTGCGACTGGACCTAATGGTCAGGGGTCCATTTACCTTTACCTTTAAGTCTCATTGAAATCAATAGGACTATTCTGGGCAGACAAGAATAGGATTTCACTGTCAGTTTTCCAGTGGTTGAGGGAGGAATATAGGAACATAGAGCTGGAAAGGACCCTGCGGATCATCTACAGTAGTCTAACCCTCTGCAACACAAGAATATTCAGATGGGGATTGAACCTGCAACCTTGGCATTATCAGCACCATTCTCTAACCAACTGAGCCATCCAAGCTGTTCCTCCTGGTGGTAAGCAAATATGGCTGAAGCTCATCTGAACCAGACATTTGGCCCTTTCAAATTTTTGGTGGTTTCTGTGTGAGGGTGGGGGGGTAAATGGAATTTTTTTGCAAGTAGAAGGAGTCATTTATGTATTTAATGAGAGAGAGAAAGTAATTTGAGAGGAGAGCATTTAGCTTTTCCTCACCACCACCCGAAACACCAGGACGACCCAGTTTGCTTAAGTAACTGGGGAAGGTTGTCATGCAGTGGCTGAAACCTGCAGCTGCTTTTCATTCAAATGGTTGTTCACAAACAAGCTTGTTTTTCTGAGTTCCATCAACTGTAGTGTCTACCAGGCCATTAGGCTTGGACATATTTGCTGTACTTGGAAACTATGGCAAATTGGACTCATTTAGTTGATGTGCATCTCTGCAATCCCGGGCCCAGTTTTCAGCCTTAAAATGTTTTCTATATACACACACACAAATAAAACCTCATCACAATCTAGCAAATTCCACCTACAACTGAGGACATTGCCACTATGCCAAACATCACACGTCTTTTGCACCCTCTTTACACGCAAATACCTCAAAATGCTTTCAATCGTTTAAGGGCATTGCAAAACTTAATGACTGAATATAGACTCCAATATTTATTTTAAAAAAGCTGTGGGTTCAGTTCAAAGCGTACGGCTGAAATCCGAGCCAGGCTCACTTAGGAGTGAAATGTATCGGGATTGAGACCTGAAACACAAAGTACATGTAGGATGACGCACCTGTGGGCTGGGCTGTACCATTTCAGGATGCAGGTGGAGACTGCATGCTGGAATCCTCTCCAATGTTAAAAATGTAATACCGGGGCCTTACATAGACAAAACTAGCATGTTAGGGGACAAAGCACACAGAAGAGAAGCTAAGTGGGGGAGAGATGTTGTGGAGAAAGCAGCAGCTGATGAGAGGGTAACAGTCCACACACCCTCCTTTATCATTTGTTCTGCTCCAAATTGCTCCCCTCTCAAAACAAAACAAAACATAATGCTCTCCATGGGGAGCCCTTTTTCTTGGACTACAACTCTTAGCTAGATGACTACAATTGGTCATCTCAGCTAGCATGAGGGATGATGGGGGTTGTAGTCCAATAATATCTGAACATCACCACATTTACTCTTCCAATTACTGAAACTTTGGCAGTTTTGGAAGGCAAAAGATCTTGTAGAAAAGCTTTCGGTCTTAGATGCTACCAAGTAGGTTGTTGTTGTTCAGTCGTTCAGTCGTGTCCGACTCTTTGTGACCCCATGGACCAGAGCACGCCAGGCACGCCTATCCTTCACTGCCTCTCGCAGTTTGGCCAAACTCATATTAGTAGCTTCGAGAACACTGTCCAACCATCTCATCCTCTGCCGTCCCCTTCTCCTTGTGCCCTCAACCTTTCCCAACATCAGGGTCTTTTCTAGGGAGTCTTCTCTTCTCATGAGGTAGCCAAAGTACGGGAGCCTCAACTTCAGGATCTGTCCTTCTAGTGAGCACGCAGGGTTGATTTCTTTAAGAATGGATAGGTTTGATCTTCTTGCAGTCCATGGGACTCTCAAGAGTCTCCTTAGATTCTTTTTATTAGTTTATTTTATTAGCAAAGTAATAACCATACATAAATAAGAATAAAAATGTGCATCCCACCACTGAGACCATTCCATTGTAACTATCCAACCTCCCAAAATTTCAACACCTCTTGCGATGGTTTGACCCCTTTCTGTTTTAACAATACAAATTCTACAAACACCCTCCACATCTCCTCAAAAACATTTCTCCTGCATATTCCCCGTCTTACCTTAATGGCACATGTTAATTTATCATTAATAGCTATATCCCACACCTCTTTATACCATTTTTCCATTTTATATTCTGCTTGCCCCATCCACTTCCTAGCTATCATAATTCGTGCAGCTGTCAATAAATTTGTGAGCAAGTCCTTTCATAGCCTGTGAATCTTCCACCCCATCGTAAATTGATAATAATGTTATCTCCTTAAACACCCTTTGCCAAAAAAATTGTACATATTTACACCCCCACCACATGTGAACATAATTCCCGGTTTCCTGGCATCCCCTCTAACATAACACCAAATATTCCTTGTTTATTTGATTTAATCTGACTGGTGTTGAGTACCATCTCCAAACTAATTTATAAGAAGTGGAATTCTGAAGGCCCATCCATTTTCCTACTCTGTTTTGATTCTATTGCCTTTGGAAACTGCCCAAACTGATGTCAGGGTTCTGTTGTCCGCATCTGCCCTCAGCATGTGTTTTTGTGCCACTGCTTGGCATTCATAGGCCTGCCTGTCCCCCCGTTGATTTTTTGGGGGCCTGGAACTCTTGATAGGACCAAGCAGGTGGATCTAGACACCTGTTCAATGAACCACAGTGTCTTGACCTAGTATAGTGGTTAAGAGTGGTAGACTCGTAATCTGGTGAACCGGGTTCGTGTCTCCGCTCCTCCACATACAGCTGCTGAGTGACCTTGGGCTAGTCACACTTCTCTGAAGTCTTTCAGCCCCACTCACCTCACAGAGTGTTTGTTGTGGGGGAGGAAGGGAAAGGAGAATGGTAGCCACTTTGAGACTCCTTCGGGTAGTGATAAAGTGGGATATCAAATCCAAACTCTTCTTCTTCTACTGAGGAACCCCAATGGTGCTCACTGACAGAGGAAGGAGCCTACAAGAATCTCTCTTAGAAATTCTAAAATATATAACATGACTGTGATGAGTAAGAATCGTTCAGCAAGAAAGCAAAACCACCAGGCTCTGTTATTTCTGTCGATGTTTCCATAGCATTCCTCCAGCTTTTCCTTTTTAGAAAAAAGTTATTTCTCCTGTTGTGGTTTCATCAAATTTGAACACACAGAAGACCAGGGAGGGCACGAATTGTTGTTAGATTACCCTAAAAGGCCGTGCTGGAAAGCCGGAGGGTTGGGTTGCAAAGGAAGCCAGCAGAATGCTGACATGCTGCTTTCGGAGCAGCTTGCTATTAACAAAGCAAAGCCCGCCATTTCAATGGTCCTCTCGTTAGCACGGTGTTGGCCTGCCGTCATGTGCTAAAAGTGCTTTTGATGATAAATTTGCTCTGCTGGCCTAAGCAGATTTTGGTCTCAGAGGTACACTTTCAATCATTGATGGAATTGAAATTCGATGCAGTCGGCATTGTACAAGGGGGAAGGGCTCTGAGAGGCAAAACTACTCTCCCAAAGAGAGATTGCAAACAGTGAGCCTCTGTTTGCAAAGTGTCTCCGAAACATGTTTCGGTGGTTTCCAAGCTATTTATTAAAGGGACACTTTATTAAAGTAGCAGCCATTAAGTGCACCATTTGCGACAGGGTTATATCAATATGTATTACTCATTAATTGATGGAGTATTGCCCATCTTGCAGCAACTGAGCAGAAATCTCACCTTCTATCACATGCAAAAGGAAGGATGCTCCAGCCAGGAGGAACAGGAAGTTTTGACTGGCTGGACCAAACATTCCCTCACATGTCTTCTCTAACATCACAAGGAATGTTGTAGTTGACTGCCTCTAATGGATCACATCCCACAGCAGCTAGGGCAGATGAAGGTGTCCCGCTGTGCTGCTGCATATGCACCATGGCGTTTCTTCTCTCGGAGTTTTTCCTAGCAGTCATTCCTCCTCTGGTCACTGTTATGGATGCATGACCTGTCTGTCTGTCTTCGGGTACTGCAAGGGATTCTCACAGGGCAGGGTTGATGTCGCCAGCCTTCACGTCATGTTTGCAGACATCCTTGTAACGCAGTTGGTCTGTCAAGGGGTCTGGTGCCTGAACCCAGCTATCTGCTGAGCACATCCTTGGGGGTCCTTCCATTCTGTGGACATGACCAAGCCAGTGTAGACGTCGCTGAGACAGGACTTAAAACATGCTGGGAATGTGGGGTTCGGAGAGCACATCTTTCTTGCAGATTCTGTCCCGCCATGTGATGCCAAAATCCGTCCTGATGCGGCGCAGGTGGAAGGCAAAATCAAATTTAACCTGAATTTGCCAGTATGATTGAATCCCACCTGAAAATAGTCATAGTCCAGAAGTGACCTTGGTTCTTATTCTTTGCATGCATCAGTTCCGCATCTCGGCAAGCAGAGGTTACACACCACTATAAGTGAATTTCCTTTTTCTTAAGGTGGGGGAACTGAAGGGGTCCTAAGACCATTGGACTGAGAAACATTCCCTTGTCTTTCTTCTTTGTGTTTCTCTCAAAGCTTCACCTTCTGTGATCTATATTGAATTGAATATTTCTGAATCAATCCTACCCAAGGCTGTAGACTTACCAGTAATTAATGAGCTGTTTTGGTGCAGTTTTATATTTCTTATTTTGTTGATCTTTTTTTGTTTTAGTTGTTATCTGTCTGCTGAAAATGTCAGTCTACATAAAAGTTAATCAGTATTGTAGTGTGCATTTATCCTAATATATGTATTTTTTTTATGTTGTCTTGTCCAGTATACACCTTTTTGCTTGCTTCTTTTCCAATTTTCTTTCTTTCTTTCTTTCTTTCTTTCTTTCTTTCTTTCTTCCTTCCTTCCTTCCTTCCTTCCTTCCTTCCTTCCTTCCTTCCTTCCTTCCAATTTTCACATGGAGAAATCTGTCCCAATGCAACTTACAGAATGATTTCTGTTATTTTCATGTATATAAGCCACTTGTTGTACACTTTCCTCATGTATACACATACGGTACACATTGTTTTGGTTGGAAAAGTGCACCACAAAATTCCGAGGAGTGCAAATTCCAAAAGATGCCTGCCTTTTAGTTTGCAGGTTCTTTCAGGAATTAACAATCAGATAGATTTGCATTAAAATCAGAATTAAATATTCACTCTGTTCCCTTGTGGGCATGCTTTTCATGCACAAAGCCCCAGATTAAGTCTGCAGCATCACCAGTTAAGGCTAAGGAAACCCCTGCCTGAAACCCTGAAGAGCTGTTGCCAGTCAGAAAACAACAACAACCAGAATTGAACTAGATGGAGAAATGATCTGACTTGCTTTAAGGTCACTTCCTATGTTCCTCCTAGTGTAGAATGAAAACGTAACATGATCGACGGTCTAGGCATAAAGCAGTCTCTTTAAAAATGCCTGGAAGGTGCATTTGAGCAATATTTTTGACAGGTGGGTCACATGTCAAGTCCAAACCATAAAAAGTAACACTCTTTAAACTTTTAAAGTGGAGAGAACGAATGCGATTGACGGGGCAGGGGTGAAGACCCATGGGGTACCCTACGGTCAAATAAAGAAGACACAAATAAGGAGGGTCGGGATCAAGTCTCCCCATCATTCAGGTAAGTCCTACTTTGGCCTGCGGCCAACAAGATTAGTGAATCAGGAGTGAGGCCTATTCTTGCATTCTCCATCTATGAATTCCCTTTACCCTTTTCAGTCTGGGGCTCAAGTCAGCACTGCTGATAGATAGATATGTAGATATACAATAAATCTCACAATCTTGACCCAGCATCACCTTGGGCTCCTGCCAAGGTTATGTTTGCCACAGATAGGCGGGCACATTCAATTATTGATTGGTGTCACTGTTCTCATAGGGAGCTGGCAGGGAACGCAGAGCTGCATTTCCTGTTTTCCGAGTGATAATTGCTATTCTGTTATTATGCATGCTTGAGAGCTGATTTATAATGCACACAGTGCTTGCTAAGGTTGCTTCAATGAGGAGTGGATAAAAATCCTATCTTTTACAAGCCTTCTGGGAAGAGCTAATTCAGCCAGGTTGTTCATGATTTATGATCCCTTATCCTAATCGGCTTTTCTGACGAGTCTGGTGTTAAGATACCATTAGGTAGGTACACATAAAAAATGTCTGTCTGTCTGTGTGTGTGTGTGTGTGTACCGGTAAAAGAGAAGAGGGAGTGAGAAGACAACGAACAAAAAATAACTGTTTACCGTGGTGAGGTTTGCATGACGTTGCAATTTGCGGAAGCAGCCTATCAATATCAGAAAGCCCTCCTGGACCAGACTGAGTCCAGTATTCTTTCATCTTCAGAAAGCATATCTCCTCATCTGAACCCACCCCAGTGTCCCTCAGTTCAGTACCTTAGAACATCTGCAGCAAATAGTACCGGTAGGATTTTCTCCATGTTTATCCCAATGTTATGAATCAACTTCCTCCAGTACACCCATGTCTACTCCTCCCTCCAATTTTTTAAAAAAATAATTTTTATTAGGTTTTCCAAATTTATAACATATAAACACAATTTACCACATATCACATACTCAAACAAATACAAATACAACAATAAACACATATATCTTCCTTTTCCCCTTCTTCTTTCCTTATCATCTTAGTTTGACTTCCTCCTATCACTCCTACTGCGTTTCCTTGTATTTCATCTTTAGCAATTTCCTATCATCTTCTAATATTATTTCTCTTATCTGTCTAATACTGTTTCTTATTCTAACTTAACACTTCATATTTCCTTACTCATAATACTATCTTAACCCATCATAATCATACATCATAAATTTTTCTTAACTAATCTTATTTCTACTCTATAAACTGCCACATCTTCCAGCCTCCCTCCAATTTATTTTAAATATTTTTTTAAATTTGATTTTACAATATACATTTGAAATCAAACAATAATCATAAACATAAACATATAGGGTCCCCTGAATCCTTAGACTTCCCTCCACCTCTCCATGTGTTCCATTGTCAATCTTTTTATTGTTGTTGTTCAGTCGTTCAGTCGTGTCCGACTCTTCGTGACCCCATGGACCAGAGCACGCCAGGCACGCCTATCCTTCACTGCCTCTCGCAGTTTGGCCAAACTCATGTTAGTAGCTTCGAGAACACTGTCCAACCATCTCATCCTCTGCCGTCCCCTTCTCCTTGTGCCCTCAATCTTTCCCAACATCAGGGTCTTTTCTAGGGAGTCTTCTCTTCTCATGAGGTGGCCAAAGTACTGGAGCCTTAACCTCAGGATCTGTCCTTCTACTGAGCACTCAGGGCTGATTTCTTTAAGAATGGATAGGTTTGATCTTCTTGCAGTCCATGGGACTCTCAAGAGTCTCCTCCAGCACCATAATTCAAAAGCATCAATTCTTCGGCGATCAGCCTTCTTTATGGTCCAGCTCTCACTTCCGTACATTACTACTGGGAAAACCATAGCTTTAACTATACGGACCTTTGTTGGCAAGGTGATGTCTTTGCTTTTTAAGATGCTGTCTAGGTTTGTCATTGCTTTTCTCCCAAGAAGCAGGCGTCTTCTAATTTCGTGACTGCTGTCACCATCTGCAGTGATCATGGAACCCAAGTATCTTTTTATACTGCATCATATAATTTCTCTATTTTTCTTAAAAATCCGTTTTTACCTTAGTTTTTTAATACATTACAAGTGTTACTATAATCCTGCCAAAGTTTATAGTTGTTTACAGTGTTCTCTTAAATAACTTATAATTTCTTCCCATTCCTTATTAAAGTTTCTATCTTCTTGGTTTCTGATTTCCTGGTCATTTTTGCCACTTCAGTGTAGTCCATCATCTTTATTCACCATTCGTCTCTGGTTGGGACTTTATCTTATTTCCATCTCTGGGCCAGTAGTATCTGCACTGCTGTCATTGCATACATGAATAATCTTTTCTGCTCCTTTGGTATTTCTGCATCCAGAATTCCTAGTAGAAAACCTTCTGTTTTTTTCCACAAATGTTATTTTAAACATTTTTTCCCAATTCATTATATATCATTTCCCAGAATGCTTTTGTTACTTTGCACGTCCACCACATATGGTAGAAAGTGCCTTCTTTCTACTTACACTTCCAACATACATTTGAAGCAGTTCTATACATTTTTGCTAATTTTGTAGGTGTTAAATCTCAACGATACATCATTTTCATATAATTTCCCTTCAACGTGCAGCATGCTGTAAATTTTAAGTCTCCCTCCAAAGCTTGACATATTTTTGTAGGGCCCATTTGTATGTATAGGACGATAATGTCAAAATTACTTTAACTGACATCTCCAACTGTATTTATCAAGTGGGATGAAGCCAAGCCCCAGAGAGGAGCTGCCAGCCTTTGAAGTCATGCTACCACTGCATTTGGCTCCTCCCGGTATCCTGGCATCATGCACATGTCATTAGCATCCCACTCTTCTGCGCATGTTGGCACTTCTGCCCCCAGAGGTTGCTGAACTACAACTCCCATGATCCCTGTCCATTGGCCGCACTTGCCGGGGCTGATGGGAAACAAAGTTCAACAGTATCTGGAGGGCTTCGGGTTCCACATTTCTGGTTTAGAAGAAGCAGAAAGGCGGAGAATTGCCTCCTTTCCTCTACACCCTAAAGGCAGCTTTTGAGTTGGCCACAGAAAGCCCTTTATTTCCTCCTCTGCAGAGTGTGGTGGCTGCTCAGGAGAACAACAGAAAGGGAAGGAATTAGAAACCAGAAGCAACAACACGAATATCCCCCTTGCCCTACCCCACCCCCTTTGCCTGACAAAATGGCCTCTGTGGTGATGGGGAGTGAGGGGAAAGCAGAGGGATGGAGTTCAGGGACAGTCTCAGATTATCCACCCTTCCTGTTCCTCATCCTTTGTCCACTAATTCAGGAATTGATTCAGGGCACAGTCAACGGTTCCTGGGTTGGCCTGTAGCCTTATCAGGCCTTTCTTGGATCTGCGTTGCACCCAGGCTAGGGAGGAAGGAATCAAGAGACAACCGAGGTTTTCAGAGAAAGAGATTTATTCCCTGTGTTCCGGACAACAGAGAAGGCACTGCGTGGTTTGGTTCACAGCAAGAGCACCAAATGCTGTTTGCATGAAGCTTTTATACACTTTACCCTGGAGTTCTGTAGACCTTATAAGGAAGATCCTTCCTTGTTCCATATAAGGAATAGTCTTATGAGGTCCTGCAGACCTTATAATGAAGTTCCTTCCTGTGAACTTTGGCTGGGCCCTTGTGCGTCAGCGTGTCTGGCTTGTGTTTTACGTGCCTCAAGCTAATGGAGTTGTGCTAATGAATCCATCCCGAAGAATTTGAGGGATCTGAGGACCTGTTTGGGGTAACTGTATGATCAGGCTTTCCAGGTTTGTGTAACCTGCCCCTTCAGGCCATGGGTGGGTTGCAGTTTGGGGTACCATTAAAGGCAACTATTGTAATGGTCAATTATTTGGTTTATCGTTATATTTTTTCATTGGGCCACTTCTTGGATTTTCTTCCTCAGACACCTACATGTCTTCTGCCAGCTCTCCACCCCTGCTTTTCCAGCACGATGGGCCTTTAATTAACCATCATTATCATAAATGTACACACACACTCCCATCAGGATAGCAACATTCTGAAGTGAAAGCAGGTGTGTGTGACGTTTGTTCCTAGAATTCCTCAGTTACTTACATCCTGATTTGCCTTTATTATTATTATTTTACAAAAATCCATTATGGTTTTATAGAAAGGGTAAGTTTACGCACAATATATTTCCCACTGCAGAAAGCAACTGATTTATCATATAGAATGAAGCACTCTCATGATACCATCTGCCTGAGGTTGCAGAGTAATTGTTTTTGAATGTGTCTGAGTTGTGCAGTTTCGTGAATAGTGTGTTTGCTGTTTGTAAATTACAGGCCACCTTGAAGAGCAATTGCTTATCCGTAGCAGTTTTGCAACCTCAGTTATAGGCTAGAAATTTAGGCCTAGACTATCGATACTCTTAAGTGATGCTCTAGGCATCCCTTCTTTATCTCTCAAATGAAGGTGCGGAGTCTGCCTGCTTCCAAATCTTTGTTGCATACGTTGTACTCTCAAATGCTGTCAAATACGAGGTACCGGTGGTTTTTAAACCCTTCCCTTTGCAACCTGAAGGGTATCACTGGAGAATATTTGACCTGAACATCTGCAAAGGAGAATAATTTTAGAAGCAAATTATCTCTTTCATCTCTGCTAAGTACCAATCCTTTATTTCTTGTTCAATCTTGTTCAAGTACCTTCCAGCATTATAATTGGCCTTGTGACCTTTTAGTGCTTCTTTTAAGAACACATTCTCTTCCTCTCTGGTGATAAACAGATTATCAGAGGGTTAAAAGCAAACAGACAGTGACTCTGAAATAAATGCACTATAGGGGGGGGCAAAGGGGGGGGCAAGCATGGGAGACTTTAATTGGATAGCAAGTGAACAGAAATATGGAGCCTGAGCTGGATATTTTTGCCGAGGGTATTTTGGATGAAAGCCTTTGGCAAACGCATGAATTGTGGGAAAAAGAGAGAGAGCTTTATTTCTCCCATCTCCTGTCTTTGATGCCCCCTATCATTAGTTCCTTAAGGAACCAAGGCAGGTGGGCCTGACACAGTTTGAACTGAACTGATTATGCTAAAGTAATTGCGCCTGGATTTTGTGTAATGCAATTAGCATCTGCTTAAAGATTTTCTCTCTCCTGCCTGCATCCCGAGGAGGGTCCAAAATGGCAACTGCAGAAACGCTCCCCGCTCCAGAGAAGTCATCCTAATTGTAACAACTGTTTTGGAACAGAGCTCCCGTTGCTTTTCTTAAGCGTTTTGAGAACACCTGAAGGCACCTACCTGATTCAAATGTTACCTTTGAAGCCTAAGAACGGCTTCCCTGCGGTCCCGTTCCTCATCCAAAATGCATGCTTGCAAGTGAAGGGGACACGGTCCAAAATGAACAAGATCAGAGACTGGTTCTCATTGACCTGTCACTAATCTATTTAGAATTGGATGTAGGTATATCCAGTGCTTTTTTCTGGGGGTACGCAGGGGTATGCATACCCCTAAACATATTGTGAATCTTTGTCCTTTTGTCCTTTTACTGTATTTATTTTCCCCGATTTGAACTATAAAATGGTGATTTTCTTGAGTCAAAATGAGAGTACCCCTAAACATTTTTTTAGAAAAAAAACCTGGGTATAACACAAAAGGGGGGTCATCCATTGATGGTGTGTGTAAGCCACACCCTGAAAAAATGTTGAAGATAGCCTTAAATTGTAGCTTAATAACATTCTCCATGTGTGGCCCTGGGTGAGTTACTATCTTTCTGCGGCAGTTTTCCCGTCTAGAAAATGGGAAGCGCTTGACAACATCCAGAGAAGGTTATAATGTGGTCTTGGTGTGGTATGAGTCCCTCCCCTCCACCACATACAGTGCCTGCCCTCAACAGGAGCCATAGCCGGCTCACCAATGAGGCAAGGGGAAGTGACTGCCTTGGGTGGCAGCAGGGCCGGCGCGTCCATTTAGGCGAACTAGGCAGTTGCCTAGGGCGCCAAAATGGAGGGGGCGCTGGCCAGCCTGCCCCCTGCCCCCCGCCGCCCCAACCAGCGGCGGAGCAAGCAGCTTGGGGCGAAAACCGCAGCGGCGGGGGCGCCAAAATGGAGGGGGCGCTGGCCAGCCTGCCCCTCGCCCTCCGCCGCTGCCCGGTGCCGCCCCAACCAGTGGCGAAAACTGCGGCGGCACGGGGCGCCCGCCCGGGAAGGGGACGGGGCACCGTACATCATGCGCAATGACATCACGTGGCCCGCCCCCTCGCCTAGGGCGCCAAAATCCCTAGCACCGGTCCTGGGTGGCAGGATCCACAAGGGCAGCAGATTTGGCCTCAGAAAGCATTGCCTGCTGCCCCCATTGCTGCCACAATGGCAGTGATGGCTGCAACACACTCCTTGAAGGCTGGGCCTGATGCCTTCTTAGCAGCAGCCCCCAATGCTGCTTCTACGGTAGCCTCTCGGTGAGTAGGAGGTGCTGCTGGTCTTCTCCCACCCCTTGGGGGGGAATGGTGGGGTCTGCCCTCTGGGGTCTCCTGAACTCTGGACCTGCCTGGTGTGATTCAGAGTGAGCCCACTCCCCCCCCCCACTACCGCCTTTGATTCCCACTTCAACCACCATCATCAATTCATCAATTAAATTTATATGCCACCCTTTATCCAGAGATCTCAGGGTGGTTCACAAGATAAAAATGCAGGATAAAAGCACAAAATTGAACGTTAAAACAAAAACAAAACAAAACAATAACCACCACCACCCAGTCTGTAGAAGCTTATGCCACAAACAAATTGTGAACTCTATTTGCTGGGTTTTGCCATAGAATATAACAAAATGACAAAACCGTGAAACAATTCAATCTTATATATACGTATACGCAACCGGAGGAAATTTGTACAAATGTAGTGCCTCAAAAGGTGCAAGGAGCTTTTAAGGTGCAATGTCTGAAGTGCAAAAAGTTCAATATTATAAAGTGCGTAAGGTCTTTGAGGAGTCCGCCATAGTGCAGATGCGACGAACCCCCTTGTTTTCTCTCTCTAGAAACAGAAGGTCCATCTCGAACCCACTCCCTCTCACTAAAATGTTTTTATTATTAATGAGAGTCCTTATCCAGCTTACTTGGCCTGGTATCCTTAACGCTCGGGGCTATTTAGGTGAACCACCTTTTGCCTACAGTGCCGCCCTCAGCTCAGCTCCCCACTGTATCGATTTGCCTCACACTTCTGGCAACTTAATGGCACTCTAGGTCTTCACCTTCTAACCCCTTTCTGTGTGACTCTGAGACACAAACTAAAACTCTTTCCTCAGGTAAGTTTTGTCCCCTTCCGAAGTACACACCTCTGTGAGCTTTGATACCCCGCTGGATTAATAATGACGATTCCTTTATGGCACAAAAAGAACTGAACTTTATTTCTTATAGAACATAGTCGATTTAAAGCTTGATGCGTTCACAATCTTGTTTACAGTAACAGTACTTGTATAGTTTCACGATAAACTAAACCTAAACTATACCACTACTATCCTGGCCCCACACCCTTCTTCTCCCTGTCACCACACACACCCTCCCTCTTCTCAACTGTCAAAACGGCTGTTCCCTCCTTTTAAACTGGGGATGGTCCCGCCCCTAAAGGATGATCTGCCATTCAAAGTGAGGGTGGATTAACTCCTTATGAACTGGGAGGTAACAACTCCATCATCTTAGGGCCAATCCGTTACAGCAGACTTAACATGGCTACACCTCTGAAAGCTATACAACTAGAATGGGGAACTTGTGTTGAACTCCAGCTCCCATCAGCCCTCAGCCAGCATAGCCAAGGGTCATGGATGATGGGAGTTGTAGTCCAGCAACACTTGGAAAGGCACACAGGCTCCCTCATCCTTGCTAGACAGTTTGGCTCAGGCAGCATGGTAAAGCAGGTCAAAGCGCTATCAGATCAGGTGGATTGGATTCCCCCCTCATTCCCTTTTGCTCCCGCCCCTTGTTCCTGATGTAGATATTTATTCCCAGTAGATCTCCGCTCACCCCTTTATCCGTAGCAGGGAGCGTGCCATTGGGTGGTTTGCCTCAGGTGGCAGAATGTCTTGGGCCAGCCCTGACACGAGCACATGCAACAGCACCAAGTGCCACGTTGTGGGCTCTCCCTGCCTCAAAAACAAACAAGATATAACAAGACACAAACCCACCCACCCAAAAAGGAACCCCCTAAAATGAAGATAACATGAAACAGGCTTCCATGTGATCAGGTGGTAATGCACTAGAGGCTCATACAGCTTCTTCATGATATTGCACTGCTGTCTGTGATGATGGAAGAGACAAGGAAGTGTTCCTGCTGGTAGCTGTAAAGTTAACAGGTGAGATATTGAAAAAATAAGACATGATTTGGAAAATGGTTCACTGCCACTCATCTGACCGCTGGTAGGAATAGCGTAACAACACCTGATTGTTGAGATTGTCAAAAGCCATGTCGCCATAATTTTCCCTTGTCCCTCCCCTCCTTATAAATTGTTATATGCAGGGTCCCTCCACACCAGCCCATCACTGCAATAGATCAGTGATATAGAAAAATAGGGGTGGTTGGCTTTGCTGCCCAAGTCCCCAAGGGTCTGAGTCCCCTAAGTTAATGATCGATCAGAGATAAATGGACGGAGGCAGGATGCAATGAAAGCAAGGCAGATCTTGCATCACATATAAGGTGGGGCTACTGTGGCCAGGCAGGCCAAGGTGTGATAGTCCTGAGGATTTAGCAAGTTTCACATTGTTCCAGACACAGTTTACACAGAACATTAGCATTTGATGAGACAATCAGGATGCCCATCAGACATCCCTCAATGCAGAGCATCTGGGCAAACAATGACAATTAATGCAAAGGAGGTTCAAATATATAGGAGAGGAATCCCTTCAGGAACTTCCCTGACTGCTGACTTCCTACATGTTCTCAAGCAAGGGGGATTAAAGAGGCAGAGGAAATATTTAGAGCCAAGATGGCTTTTGGATTGCTCTCCTGTACTATTTTAGACACGTGGTTTATAGGCTTATGCATGTGTGTTTACCTTGTACAATTATCAACATTTACAGTACTCTATATTTGAGATCTTAGAATTCCTATAACATCAGTATAGCAAGAGGATCTCTGTTGGCTGAAAGAGGTAAATAAAGGCCAGTCTGAGTCTCTTTCCATTTCCCAAGAAAAGTGAAGAAAATGTTTTAGCTGATTAGTGATTCCATTCAGTCAAATGCATTTTAGTGTGCGGCTTGAAGTCAAGGTATGGCAGCTTCGGATGAAAGCATCTCTCCTAATCAGCATGGACACCTCTCTTACACTTTTCATGTCCTTGTTCTTGATATCGTCTTCTCAGTTCCCAAATAACCTTCCCACTTCACAGGCTCCCTGCAGGGGATCCCGACTGTTTTGTCTCCTGTCGCTTTCAATCATTAGTTTTTGAGAAAGCTTGGATCCTTGAGACTCTTGGAGAATCCCTCTGTATGTTTGACCTAAAGTTCCATCACAAAGTGCCAACAAACTGATTATACGTCTTAATTGATCCAGGCGACAAGCCTGTATTCACTTACCTGGGAAGAAATCCAATTGAACTCAGTGGGGCTTACTTCTAAACGGACATGTCTAGGATGGCAGTATGGGGGGAAAAAACCCAACAACCCCCAAAACATTTGGAAAACAATCCTCCTAGCAAGTTCTACCTGCATGGCTGAATGAGTATCCCTGAATCCTGTTGGCAAAGTAGATTAGGATCCCACAGGATTCCCCTTTCTGTTTTCTGCAGCTTCAGCTTACTTCATTTGCCTTTCTTTTTCTGAATCTCGTGCACATTTGTATTTCTGCACACATTGGATTATGCAGTGGGGGTGTGTGGAAGAAGCAAATATTAACATATATTAACAATATTAATATTCCCCATTGAAATTTTCCACATAAAATTCAGAGTTGAATTTTGAAAGGTAATGTTTTCATTTAAAATTTAGTATTCGGGGCACATGGGCACCTCTTGAATATTTTGATTTGGGGAGAGTCCAAAAACGAAAGCTCAAAAGCTCTCAGCTGACAAATGTTAACTATTAAATATTAACTTGCAGGCTGTCAGCTCTCAAATCTAACAATGTTCATCACCTAGCCGCTCCAATGAAACGTTTAACACGGTTGCATGCTGCAGGTAGATCCCGTATTCTGAGGTAGACCAAATGTCCCTTAGAGCACCTGTCATTTGCATGCTGTTGTGAACCGTCAAATAGATAAATGCCCAGACTATTGCTTCCAAAACCACTTTCCCAGTGCAATAATCCCTTTTTTAAATAAGAGGCTATCTGTCTGAACTGGTTACAGGTAGATAGCCGTGTTGGTCTGTCATAGTCAAAACAAAATAAAAAAATTCCTTCCAGTAGCACCTTAGAGACCAACTAAGTTTGTTCTTGGTATGAGCTTTTGTGTGCATGCACACTTCTTCAGATACACTGAAACAGAAGTCACAGACCCTTATATATAGTGAGAAGGTGGGGAAGGGTATTACTCAGAGGGGTGGTGGGAATGGGTGAAAGGCTGATAGCTGTGGTAAACCTGTTGACGACTGTTAACGACTGCAATTAGTCTTACAGGAAAAAGCAAGGGGTGAGAAGATTAAAAAAGCTTTGTCATGTATAATGAGATAAGAATCCAATGTCTTTGTTCAGACCAGGTCTCTCCATGGTTTTAAGCTTGGTAATGAGTTGCAATTCAGCAACTTCTCTTTCCAGTCTATTTCTGTCTAACATTGTGTATGCCATCAAATGCCAACAGTGTCCTTCAGCTCTCTATATTGGACAAACAGGCCAAACCCTACGCCAAAGGATAAATGGACATAAATCTGACATCAGGAATCACAAGACAGAGAAACCAGTAGGAGAGCACTTCAATCTCTCAGGACACTCTATACAAGATCTCAAAGTAGCTGTCTTATTGCAAAGGAATTTCAGAAATAGACTGGCAAGAGAAGTTGCTGAAGGGTCTGTTGACTTCTGTTTCAGTGAATCTGAAGAAGTGTGCATGCACACGAAAGCTCATACCAAGAACAAACTTAGTTGGTCTCTAAGGTGCTACTGGAAGGAATTTTTTTATTTTGTTTTGTCTGAACTGGGTATCTCCTTTATAACGAAAGATCAGTATCATTAAGGAAGTAGAGCCAACCTCTAAATGATGGACCACTTAGATCAGAGAGAGAGAGAGCTTCTATCACCTTTGATAAAAACAATCTCTTCTCCCTTATCAGACTATCGTCTGTGTCCTGACTATGCTGGAGGTTTGGCAGATGGGACAAAGGTAAGGGTCTTCTCTGTGATCCCATCTAAATAGTGGCACTCTTTATCCCATCACAGCAGATGTTTCTACCAGACAGTTAATGTTTTGTCCAATGCCTTTGCTTTATCTACTGCACCTATGACTGTTTTTATTAGAGACAGTGTTGTTCAGTGGTTAGAGTGCCAGACTAGACCCTGGGAGACCAGGGTACAAATCCCCACTTGGCTATGATGCTCACTGCCTCTCAGCCTAACCTACTTCACAAGGTTGTTGCTGGGGATTAAATGAGGAGACAGAGAACGGTGTATGTCCCCTTGAGCTCCTTGGAGAAAAATGTATGAGTGAAATGCAATAAATAATAATTAAAGCAAAGATTAATTTGCTTTTGCTATATTATTATTATATTATTACTAGTAAATTAAGCCTGTTAAGCAAAACAGGCGCTAGAAAGCTCTCTCAGGAGCCGCAGCGGCAAGGCAGCAGGAGCCGGCGGCTTCCCCACCCACCCAACTCCCAACCCACCCCTTGCACCCCTAGACCTGCACCCCCAAGCCACCCACCCCTTGTACTGCTAGACCACCCCCAGCGCCATTTTTCTCCCCCCCCCTCCCCTCCCTTGGACAGAGCGAGAGAGGGAAGCCGGAGGAGGAGGAGGTGGAGGGAGAGCGAGCGCGCGTCAGCGGCAGCCACCTCCCCCCCCCCACCTCCACACACATACACACACCTCTCTCTCTCACACACACACACTGCTTCATCCGCTTCTCCTCCGCCCTCCCCTCCCTTGGACAGAGCGAGAGAGGGAAGCCGGAGGAGGTGGCCAAAGGCAGCGACGGATGGTGGCGGCTGCAGAGGGAGGCTGGTGAGCGGCGGCTGCAGAGGGAGGCTGGTGAGCGGCGGCTGCAGAGGGAGGCTGGTGTGCGAGCCTCCAGCAGAGCCGGCGGTGGAATCGTCGCGAGCCTCCAGGAGAGCCGGCAGGCGCGGTGGGATGGGCGCCTCAAGCCGCTCCAGGCAAGCGTCGGAGGAAGGGGCGCTGCGCGCCCCTTTCCCCGCGGTTTAGAAGCACACCCGCAGTAAAGGCGGTTGCCGAGGCTGCTGTGGGAGCCTCCAGGCAAGCGCCGGCAGGAGCAGCGCTTCGCGCTGCCTCTGCCGCGCTGTAGAAGCAGACCCGCTTTGCCGAGGCTGGTCTGCGAGCCTCCAGGCAAGGGGAATCAGTAAAGGCGGCGTTAGATGGTGGCGGCAGAGCAAAAGGCGCACGACGGCAAGGTAGACAGCAGCGACCCCGAGCAGAATGGCCGTTAAACCCACGCAGCATTCGGAAGGGCTCGGAGCTGCGGGGGTGGGCAGGAAGAGGCGGCAGCGCAATCGCCTATTGGTCTCCTTTGCTGTCTATTGCTGTCCACGCTCCTATCCCTGCGTCCCCGTGTGACATGCGCAAAACGCACTTCCGTGACACACGGAAAGGCAGGGACACTTGCTCTTTATTATATAGGATTTGTGGAATATTTTTTTAAAATTATTTTTAATGGTGTGTAAGCTCTAGAAGAGTGTGACATACATCTTCATATACCTGTAAATAAATACCAGTTTTGCACACCCATTGCCATATACTGTCAAATGTGGCAAAGGACTTTATACCATTGCATGCATGCAATCAACCATCCATCAAAGATGGAAATAAAATACAGTTGGGTGTCAAATGCCAGTATCCAATATTCAATGAATATTCTGTAAATATGCAGAGAATATCTGGTGAATGTTTGAATTTAATTGTGAATCCCACATTTCAGATATTCATCTCAGCCATAGAACTGAACAGCTTTGGATCAGGCCATTTATTTCAATCTATAAATAGGGACTTTTGCATATTTCATGCAGCTTAATTACATTGCAGCGCCTTGAGGTTCCGACTCCATCTATAGCTTTTAATTTGAGGTGGCACATATCTCACGAGGATTTAAAGGTGACCACGAAGACACAGCAACTGTCACTTTAAAAACCCATTTCATTTTGTATTTTAGGGGAGACTTTTCATTACACCAAAAGGGCTAGCAGCTTGTCCATGTGACCCTCCCATAGCAGAGGTTCCATGTTGTCTGCCTGAGATGTATTAGATAGTTAACAGTAAAGGTCACTCAGCACTTATTAACATTAGAATCTCATTTAGGTTCCTTGGATCCTAAGGGCATTTTAAGTATTCACAATGCAGTGGCCTCATACTATTTAATGGTGAGTGCCTTTAGAAACTGGCGGTATTGCATTGCTCTCTCTGAAAGATAATAATAGCTCGGAAAGGTTGCACACTCTTCATCGTGCATGTAGATCAACTGTGGTGCTATTGGCACTGCAGTTCAGTTTTATCCATATTTCTTCTCCTACTAAATTATCTGGGCTTTCCAGTGAGCTGGGGGAAGATGTGACATATGCTGTTCTGTATAGAAATGTTGGTTTAACTCTTGTCCAATATACATTCATTTTTGTCAAGTGTTTGGCCTGTTGAAGATGAAGGTTAAATTCAAGCTGATGGCTAATTGCTATATCCGTGCCCCCTCATTGGATGACTTGCATATAGTATCTCAGAAAGAACTTCAACTCGCGACAAACACAATAGCAAATCACTTGGATTGTATTTAGCCATTGTATTTACAATGAGACACAAAGCCCACCTAACGATGGAATGAAATAGGATTATTTAATAGCTACACAGTAAGAGA
This sequence comes from Darevskia nairensis, assembly GCA_034642065.1. NCBI lineage: Eukaryota > Metazoa > Chordata > Lepidosauria > Squamata > Lacertidae > Darevskia > Darevskia nairensis. The sequence goes on from JAWWNI010001251.1 coordinate 120,273, forward strand.
GAGAGTAAGGGACCTAGGTGGCGCTGTGGGTTAAACCACAGGGCCTAGGGCTTGCTGATCAGAAGGTCTGCGGTTCGAATCCCTGCTACGGGGTGAGCTCCCGTTGCTCGGTCCCAGCTCCTGCCCACCTAGCAGTTCGAAAGCACGTCAAAGTGCAAGTAGATAAATAGGAACTGCTCTGGCAGGAAGGTAAACGGCATTTCGGTGTGCTGCTCTGGTTTGCCAGATGTGGCTTAGTCATGCTGGCCATGTGACCCGGAAGCTGTACGCCGGCTCTCGGCCAATAAAGCAAGATGAGCGCTGCAACCCCAGAGTCGGACACGACTGGACCTAATGGTCAGGGGTCCCTTTACCTTTTGAGAGAGAGAGAGAGATCAGCTATAAGTTAACAGCCGCCTTGTTCAAAACATTCACATGCTTTGTGACTATGGACTGCTCTGTACATTCCTCTTCAAATTCATCAGAAACCACCAAACCAAACTACAACTTCCAGGAGGCAATACAACAATGTATGTGCACATGACACCATCGATATGCGCACCCTAAACTAGTGAGCCAGGAGAGAATGATCAGAATACAAATATTTTCCAAACACTCACTAAAAAAAGGTAAAGGTAAAGGACCCCTGGATGGTTAAGTCCAGCAAAGGCGGCTATGGGGTGTGGCACTCATCTCGCTGAGGGAGCTGGGGTTTGTCCACAGACAGCTTTCCAGGTCATGTGACCAGTATGACTAAACTGCTTCTGGCACAATGGAACACCGTGATGGAAGCCAGAGTGGATTCAAACTGCTGACCTTCTGATCGACAAGCCCAAGAGGCTCAGTGGCTTGGACTACAGCACCACCCGTGTTGAGATGAGCACCGCAACCCCATAGTCGCCTTTGACTGGACTTAACCATCCAGGGGTCCTTTACCTTTTTACTCACTAAGAAAGTACCCCTTTAGCCCTCTTGCAGCTGCATGCAAACCAGTTTTCAGAGCTCACGTGGCTGGTGACTACTTCTGAACAGTGTACAAGATTCATCTTAAGGGTCTCTTCCACTGAACTGGCATCCTGCCAGGAAGGCGTGGGGAACACCAATTCTGTGTGAAAGAGCCATGCAGGTGTCCCCACCCCTGGAGTAGAACAATTCAAACCCACACCCCAGCCATGCATCATCTACTCATGAAAGAGTGGCCTCCAGGTATATCTAAAGGATACCTTGGCATGGGAAGAATCCACGTTGGGAGGAGATATGAGGATTTACTTACTGGGCAGGAAGGGTGGGTGATTACTTCTTGGCCCTCAAATGAATTTAGGGAGTCCAAATATGGAGGGTGGATGCTTTAGGAGGGAGGTGTATTGCCAATAAAAGAGTCAGAAGATTGTATCAATGGGACCTGTATTGGTTTTGATGGTTTTCATTTCTTTAGGGGGTGGAGAATGGAAGGGAGTTTAACATCCTTTGGTTCTTGTTCTGTCACAATTTGTGGTTGTGGTTGTTTTTGCCAGTGTACTGGAAGAAGCAAAGATCACCAATGTCGAAGCACTGATTCTTCAACATCAACTTCGTTGGACTGGTCATGTTGTGCGGATAATAATAATAATAATAATAATAAATTTTATTTATACCCCGCCCTCCCCAGTCGAAACCAGGCTCAGGGCGGCTAACACCAGTAAAAATCACAACAAAATATAAAAACCATTAATTAAAATACAAGTTAAAAATCAATTTAAAATTTAAAATACCACTTCATTTGTAGCCCATAAAACAAAACCAAGGAGAGGAAACCATCAGACTGAGTCTGACCCGAAGGCCAGGTGGAACAGCTCTGTCTTGCAGGCCCTGCGGAAAGATGTCAAATCCCGCAGGGCCCTGGTCTCTTGTGACAGAGTGTTCCACCAAGTTGGGGCCAGTACAGAAAAGGCCCTGGCCCTAGTTGACACCAGTCTAACGGCCTTGTGGCTCGGGACCTCCAACAAGTTGTTATTTGTGGACCTTAAGGTCCTTTGCGGGGCATACCGGGAGAGGCGGTCCTGTAGGTACGAGGGTCCTAGGCCGCATAAGGCTTTAAAGGTCAAAACCAGCACCTTAAACCTGATCCTGTACTCCACCGGGAGCCAGTGCAGCTGGTAAAGCACTGGATGAATGTGGTCTCGCGGCAAGGACCCCGTAAGGAGCCTCGCCGCGGCATTCTGCACCCGCTGGAGTTTCTGGGTCAGCTTCAAGGGCAGCCCCGCGTAGAGCGAGTTACAATAATCAAGCCTGGAGGTGACCGTCGCGTGGATCACTGTGGCCAGATCGGGGCGAGAAAGGTAAGGGACCAACTGCTTGATGCGTCGAAGATGGAAAAATGCCACCTTTGCTGTGGCTGCAACCTGCGCCTCCAGGTTGCCTGATTATCAGGATGCCTGATTATCGTCTTCCAAAGCAACTACTGGTCGTCAACAAAAGAGGTTTAAAGACTCTCTCAAGGCAAATCTAATTTTTTTTAGTATAAACACCGACATCTGGGAAACACTGGCCTGCAAGCGCTCCAATTGGAGAACAGCCTTTACCAAAGGTGTCATGGACTTTGAAGCCACTCAAAGTCAGGACGAAAGGGAGAAACATGCTAAGAGGAAGGCACACTTGGCAAGCCCTCACCATGATCAACTCCTGCCCAGAAACCTATGTCCCCACTGTGGAAGGACCTGTTGATGCAGAATTGGCCTCCATAGTCACTTACGGACCCACTGTTAAAACCGTGTTCATGGAAGACAATCTTACTCAGCTATGAGTGATCGCCAAAGAAGAAGAAGAAAAATCTTTGTATTATTTATTTGTATGTACAGCACTTCATTTTTTATGCCAGCTTTCTTGAGCCTTTGGAATAGGAAAGGATTTTTAAAAAAAATCTATATAAATAATGAAATCTCCCATGTTTGGGTTTTGAGATATTGGCAGATCTCAAGACTCCTTGATGATTATAGCATGTGTTTACACTTCTTTCTTCAATTCAACCATCTCTCTTGTTACCTGGCTCCCCCCTCTTCACCTTCTCTCTTTTGCTTCCCTGTCTGCTATCCAGCCAAAAATGACTCAGCAATATCATCACTTCCTGAAGAGCAAGGAAGAGAAAGTCTATATTTGCTGAATAATGCAGGCATTGGACTGTTTTCAGGGTTCTTGTCATACATCCGTGAAGGACTATAAAGGGAGACCAGAAAGTGACAAACCTTATCTTTTGAACCTTTGTGAGTTTGAACATTTGTTAGCGACTCGGTGAGATTTTGCTTTCTCTTTGTGCCAAAAATAAAGCAGAACAACAGGAAAGAAAATGTAACATATTGTAATATGTTTTCAAGCTCAGAGAGGGGTGAAAAAGGTGCTTCATTTTGTAACGTCGGGCTGAATGACATACCCACTTCTGTTTCATGGAACACATTGGTAACAACCCTTTTTTATACCAAGAATCACTTCCAAGGTCTCACGACCACCCACGCCCCAGTTATACACTGTTCAAAGTTCTACTTTGTTCAGAAAAACACAATAGTTTGGATATAAAACTCAAAAGGTGCCTCTGTCCTTTTGGCTAAAGATATAATACAGGGGTGGCCAACTCCCAAGAGACCCCGATCTACTCACAGAGTTAAAAACTGGCAGTGATCTACCCCCTTTTGGGGGGTTCAGGTCAAAGTTGTTGAGATTTTTTAAGGAAGGAAAGCCCTGTTTTTTTTAAGGGGTTCAGGTCAAAGTTGTTGAGATTTTTTAGGGAGAAGGAAAACCCTGTTTTGTAGGGGTACAGGGGAAAGTTGTTGAGCTTTTTTTAGGGGAGCCAAAGTTGCTGAGTGATGAGCCAGTGATCTACTGGTGATCTACCACAGACGTCCAGTGATCTACCAGTAGATCACAATCTACCTGTTGGACATGCCTGATTTAATAGACTTGGAAATTACAAGTGCCATAGCTCATCATGCCCTAGAATGCTGCTGTTCCATCATTGTAGGCAGTGCTTTTTTTCTTTAAAAATGTTTAGGGGTACTCTCATTTTGACTCAAGAAAATTACCATTTTATAGTTCAAATCGGGGAAAATAAATACAGTAAATGGACAAAAGTACTGTATAAAGATTCACAAAATGTTTAGGGGTATGCGTACCCCTGCGTACCCCCAGAAAAAAGCACTGATTGTAGGTGCTAATAGGGGGGGTCAGGGAGGATTCAGTCACCGGGTAAATGGGAGCAGAAGGAGTGATGGTGCTGTTTGTGAGTCGAGGCCCCGCTCCCCGCTTTGAGATGAAATGAGACACATGGACACAAGTAATTTAGGTTAATGGGCTAAAAAAAGGCCACAACTTTATTGGTTAAGGAATGTGAGTGGTATTGGCTTAGGCATTGGATCCGAACAGACTATACTTGACTCCTGCCCGCTCTGCAGGGAGTCACACAAGGGTTAACAACCTGTAGGGGGAGCTTGTTGATGCAAATCAACTGGAAGCTTTCCCCGAGAGTCATCGGCGGGTTGTGTCATGGCCCTAGCCACCACCTGGGCATTGGACAGGAACCACGACGACCGGATTCCTTTAATGGAATACCCTTCAAGGGGAAGGGGAGGTGATGGCCACAACCTCCTCTCCAACACACAACGCATTTTCCAATGCCCAACCGCCAAACCTTACAAAGTTGTGACGATTTGCTACGAGGTTGGTGAAAAACCAAATGGCTGGAGCCAATCTGCCAAGTGGGAAAAAATTCCTACCAGGCCCCTTGAAACAGGCGACCAACCAAGGTCCATACCAAGGTCAGGTGCTGAAGCAAGACATAGAGGGGAGGGAGGGAGGGTGATCCGAGAAAGGCAGGAACAAAACAGGAGGAGCTCGTGGGCCTGCGGCCGCATAAATGCAGCTAAACCACGCCTCCCAACCAGGATTGGCTGGCTGGGGGGCATGACGCGGGCCCAGGACTCCTGTGACACAGGGGGCCCGCCCCCGCCCCCTGAGAGCACAGGAAGCGATTCCCGGTCACAACCCCTCCCCTCTGGGAAGAGGAGAGGCTTAGCTATTATAACTCATAGAATCATAGAATCTTAGATTTGGAAGGGACCCAAGGATCATCTAGTCCAACCCCCTGCAATCTCAGCTAAAGCATCCATGACAGTTGGTCATCCAACCTCTGCTTTAAAACCTCCAAGGAAGGAGAGTCCACCAACTTTCATGGGAGTCTGTTCCACTGCCAAACAGCTCTGACTGTCAGAAAGTTCTGTCATATGTGGTGGACTTGTAAAAGGGTAAAAGAGTATTAGGAAATAATTTAAAATGAACTGGGGTGGGGGGATGCTTGAAAGTACTTTTCCAAAAACACACACACACCAGAGTCCTTTTCGTTGGGGATAACTCAGATGGAAATTCCCAGGTGTCAAAAAAGGCTATTTATGTATGCCAATACTGCGGCCCGTGTTTCATTAGTTCAAAAATGGAGAACAAGGTCCCAACTAAAGAAGAATGGCAACTTAAATGGAATACACGCAGCTGGCAGACTTAACTTATAAAATAAGAGAAGAAGAATATACGTTTAAAGAAACTGTATAAAAAGGTAAAGGGACCCCTGACCATTAGGTCCAGTCATGTCCGACTCTGGGGTTGCGGCACTCATCTCGCTTTATTGGCCGAGAGCCGGTGTACAGCTTCCAGGTCATGTGGCCAGCATGACAAAGCCGCTGTATAACAGTATTTTATTTATGACTGAGCAAAGATGGCCTCCCATAATTCTCCAGGTCATTTGTGAGTGGGTGGCAGTGGAGAGTGGCTCTGGCAATCCAGCTAGATGGGTGGGGTATAAATAATAAAATCACTACTACTACCACTACTACTACTACTGCTATCTAATCAAACAGTCTTCTTAGGAAGTGCAAATCCCCAGAGAATTTCTCAGAAAATTTCTGTGAAATTTTGACTCACTTAATGTCATATGAAACTATAAATTCATACTGGCAGATGAAGGAAGCTCTGAGTTAAGAGAGGAGAACTGGAAGGTATAGGGCACAAGGTCATTGCTAGTTGCAGAAATATTAAAATATATTGGGTTGGAATCACCCTTGTGTTTGAAACTTCCTCTTGAATATGGGCATAAAAGTTGGGAGATCCCATTCTGTCAAATATTGTTGAGGGTGTGTGGCTAAGATTTTCAGTTCGTTTTTGAAAAATTTCAGCTCAGCCCTTATGATTATTAAATAAACACATGACTTTAATCTTTTCGGTAATAAGCTGCGAGTCTCCTACAAAGATGCTGAGTTATGAGTGCACTGCCTCGCTCTTTTATTCCCTTTGTTTCCATCTTTTGCTCCCCTCATTATTACCCCTTTCCCAAAATAGGCAAAAAGTGCCAAAGACCTACTGCTCCGCGGAAAGCTCTTTCTGGGCAACTCTGCTATTAATATAACCATGTGGCTGGGCTGGGTGATTACCTTCTTTGAAATAATGGTTTATCACTTTTGTGTTTATGATGCCACTGATCAGTTTTTTATAATCATAGGAAGGCTCTCTGGGTCTGCTTTTTGTTGCCTCGTAATCGCCCGGTTTGTGCGGATGAAGCCTCGGAGCTATTAGTTTCCGCGTCTCGCTGCCCAGCCTGGATGTGTGATGGAGATTGAACAGCCCCCTGCATCTTATTTGTTTCTAATCATATTACACTTGTCTTTAGGGCCTTGGCTGCGGCACCTGTGAAGCTCTATCATCATGAAAAGCCAAAATCAGATTGTAAAAGCCTCTGCTGTTGTTGTATCTTTCACATTAATCTGCATCCCAAAACAATACATGCTATTAATGGAAATGTGGACGACTCAAACTGATAAGGGCCTAATCCGTGTGCTGCTCTGAAAAGCTTTTATTTCCGAGAAACATGACTGGAACACGCTCAGTTGTTCTTCCTTAGTTTGACTGAATAGGAGCCTTATGACAGGAGAGTCAGTCTCTTTGACTTTCATCTACACAAGTGGAAAATAGGCAGAATTTGGTTGAAGGCTGAGCTGCTTGTTTTCATTCCAGGTCTGCATACAAAGATTTGGGTGGTGGTGTGGTCTAAACCACTGAGCCTCTTGGGCTTGCCGATCAGAAGGTCAGCGGTTCGAATCCATGCAACGGGGTGAGCACCCGTTGCTCTGTCCCAGCACCTGCCAGCCTAGCAGTTCGAAAGCACGTCAGTGCAAGAAGATAAATAGGTATCACTGTGGCAGGAAGGTAAACGGCGTTTCTGTGTGCTCTGGCTCCTGTCACAGTGCTCCGTTGCGCCAGAAGCAGTTTACTCATGCTGGCCACATGACCCAGAAAGCTGTCTGTGGACAAACGCTAGCTCCCTTAGCCTGAAAGCAAGATGAGCACTGCAACCCCATAATCACCTTTGACTGGACTTAACTGTCCAGGGGTCCTTTACCTTTTTCTGCCTGAGGTCACAATGGCCAGTCTCTCTCCTTCAAGCAGCCATGGTCATTCAGGCAAGCAACATTACCATGGCAGCATGGGGTCACAATGGCCAGTCTTTCTCTTTGAGCATCAATGCAAGGTCACAATGACTGGTCCCTCTCTCTGGTGCCGGCAGCATCAACATTAGCCCACAATGGCCAGTATCCTTCTCTCACTGAAATGAGCAGCAGCAGAATCATGCTGGGACACAGCCTTCAGGGGTCGCATAATTCCATAGCCTCCAACATTTCTCAAATGAAAAGAGGGACGTCCTATGGAAAAGCAGGACATTCTGGGATCAAATCAGAAACTGGGACTCATCTTGCTTTCAGGCCAGAAACTGGGATGGCTTCTTTAAATCTGGGACTGTCCCTGGAAAATAGGGGCACTTGGAAGGTCTGGGTCTGGTTAACCTTGTAAACTCCATGACACCTGCCAAGTCAAAGGGCCAAGAACCACGGGGCAGGGGAAAGTTTGGCAAGTAAGATTGTGACAATAAATTCCTCCAGCCCCTTTTTTGCATAACCATGATGGGGAGAAAGGGTCAGGCCATGTCATGCGAGCATCTTTGCAAGTCTGTCCATTTATCCAGTTGCTTTATCCTTTGGCCAGAGATTGGTGCAAGGCTGGCGTAAGAGACATGCTTGATGGCAGTTCTGCTTAGACATCTGCACACACATCTGTAGGGCTTGATCAAACTAACTGCAGGGGGATCGCTGGGCACAGATATTTGGAAACTGCTTCCTCCTTCAAGAGAGGACACTTGCTCCTGTCTAATAAATGGCTATTGGTTTTCAGGGGGAAAGGACATATATTGTAGACCCCCTCCCCTTCATTGTTGTTTGACACCATCATTCTCATTCAATTATTTCTGTTTCATATACTTGCATGAAGATCCTTAACGGTGCACTGCATCTCGTCACCAGAAATAAAAGTGTTATCTCCTGAAAGGTCATGTCTCTTAAGATTAATGTATCGCGCTGAAAACAAATATCACTGGCAATTATAATGTGAGCAGAACCACCACCACCACCACCGGGCTCTATAAAAGAAAAGGTGCTGGCTTTCATTCCGTGCTACTCAAGATGACTTGCAAAGTCTCTGTTGGCACTTCCTGTTATGAATCCACCTCTCACAAATCACATTTCATCAGCCGAGGCGGAAGAAAAATATAATGCAAAAAAGACCTTGAGATCTCATGTATAGCCATCCAACAACTGCGGCTTTGGCTTGACATTTGCAGGTTGCTTCAGATGGGTAGAGGTTCCACGTTCAGTTTTATGGCATTGTTAAAATGCACCGGGAAGGTGGAGAGGGTGTGTGAGTTGGCAATAGATTGTGGGGGAAAGCGTACGGCCTCTTCAATGACACCAGCACCTGTCTTTTATACAAGATCCGCTTCAGGCAGGAAAGCCTCTTATGTTGTCACTGTTGCACATGGGCATCCTGGTGTCAAGGGCTGGAATGAGGAGGAATGGTGGGGACGACCCACCCCCTTCTTCTGAACCTTCCCAAGAGCAGGACAGTATAGATTTAGAACAGTGGTTTGCAGAAGGTCATAGTTCAGAAGCTGCAGAGGGGAGAAGTTGGGAAATATTGGAAGGGGAACAGTAGGAAGAAGAAATGCCAGGGGAGAGACAGCTGAGAGACCCAGTGTCTTTGGAAAGCATTCCTGATCCTTCTTCTCTCAGGACCAGAAACGCATTGAGAGTAGTGGAACACAAAGCTCAGAGGCAGAAAGCTCAGATTAGCCAACACAGGGATGACGTAGAATAGGAGAGACGGAGGGGGTGGGACTTTACTCAGAGCAACGCCATTATCTAAGAGAGACTGCATTCCTTCATCTCTCTCTGTGAATAGATTGAATGAATTGCTTGGGAAGGACTTTTATTGTTCCTCTGCTTCTTGGCTGCTACCGTGGGAGGGATCAGATTCCCCGTAACCTGACACCTGGGAATTCCAGAGGTTATGGACTGGGCCAAGAGAGAAGTTTCAGTGTGCTTCAAGGAACCAAGGGTGATGTCCAGCAGAATTCATACTCAGAGGAGACCTATTCCTACAAATTGTTTTAAATGGGTCTGCTCTGAGTAGGACTCAGCTGGGTAGTTCCCCAGTTATTTAGTTACTGCCATCAAAGAATGCAGCCATAGAAAAATGGGGGTGGGTAATTTCACAGCAGCACTTCGGTCAAGAGGCCACCCAGAACACCAACCCAGTTAAGACATGCCAGGAAATGGGGTGCTAAAGTTTATCCTGAGCTGAACCACTTTGGGTGTCATGTACGAATGCCCCCCTACAAACAAAAAGCACCTCTTTTATTTTTTTACATAACTTTTATTAAATTTTCTGTTTTACAATGTAGAATACTCATTTAAACATCCTTAAAATATCAATGACTTCCCTTCTTCTCTTTCCATGGTTCATTTTGCATATCATAAATCCCTGCATATTGTCCATAAACTAAACCATTCAGTATTCCATTATTACATCCATCAAAACTTATTTACACTGTTGAATTTATCTTAATCCTGCTAACGTTTTCAAGTGTACACAATTTCCCTGCAAATATTCAATAAACATTTTCCAATTTTCTCTAAATGTATGTTCTTCTTGTTCTCTTATTCTATATGTTAAGTCTGCAAGCTGCGCATATTCCATCAGCTTAAGTTGCCATTCTTCTTTGGTTGGGACCTCGCTCGTTTTCCATTTGGGGGCTAACAAAACACGGGCCACAGTAGTGGCATGCATAACCTTTTTTGACACCTGGGAATTTCCGTCTGAATTATCCCCAACAAAAAGGATTCTGGGTTTTTCTTTCCCAATACTCTTTTACCCTTTTACAGGTCCACCACACGAAAAGTACCTTTTTTCATGTAGAAAGCTAACGTATCAGGAAGAAGAGTCTGCCCACAGAAAAGGAAAACTTGAGCCACAACTCTCTTTTATCATACAAAGGAGCTCTGGTGTGAATCTAGCTGCACAGATGGAAGCAGTTGGGGGCCTCCTCTTCTGATGCGAACAGGGCAAGTCTACCCTGCCATAGCTATAGGCAGTAACTGACTTGCCTCCATCCTTGCTGGCCACAACCTTGCATGAGGTCATTGCTTACATCATAAAAGCGGTCAATTGTGAGCTATTTTCACTTGATCCCACTGTGTGTACTGTAAGCTTGAGTTCAGTATGGAGATGTGGATGCTCCAGCTGCTTGATGGGGGTTGGGAGATGGGCCTGGTTCCACCTGGAGTTGCCAACGGTTATTTAAAAGAACGGTGGGCTAGTGGCCAAGGAGGATTCTTCACTATTGGTGGTTTTGAGGAACATAAGGCTGCCAAGTAGGTGAAGCTAAGCAGGAGTGGGTCCAGTAAGTGCCTGGATGGGAAACCCCATGGAAGCCATACATATGTCGCCTTGAGATCCATGGTGGAAGAGCGGGTAGGGTATAAATGTAAGAAAATGTTTGTAGACTACTGTGCTGTCACTTAGAGATAGGCTGGAGAAAGAAGGGAGAGAGGAGGAGGGAGAAAGGAAGAGGAACATGAGTGAATAAATCTCGTCTCCTTTCTGTCCGAGGTCTAGGGAGGATGCAGGTGGCGCTGTGGGTTAAACCACAGAGCCTAGCGTTTGCCGATCAGAAGGTTGGCGGCTTGAATCCCCATGACAGAGTGAGCTCCCATTGCTCTGTCCCAGCTCCTGCCAACCTAGCAATTCGAAAGCACACCAGTGCAAGTAGATAAATAGGTACCGCAGAGGCGGGAAGATAAACAGTGTTTCTGTGCACTCTGATTTCCATCACTGTGTCCCATTGTGCCAGAAGCGGTTTAGTCATGCTGGCCACATAACCCGGAAAGCTGTCTGTGGACAAACGCCGGCTCCCTCGGCCTGAAAGCGAGATGACTGCCACAACCCCATAGTCGCCTTTGACTGGACTTAACCATCCAGGGGTCCTTTACCTTTACCTTTACCTTTACCTAGGGAGGAAGGGCAAGTGCTGACAGGCCCAGACCCACATTTGAAGAACTGAAATGGGCTAAGCAAGTGCCGAAAAGACTATTAACTACAATAACTACTTTTCCTTCTAAATAGTGAAGCACCATCTGTGTGGCATGTTTTCAGAATCATTAAAAGCACCTTCATTTATCACGAAGGCCCTGGTAGCCTCTCTTTTCATCTTTGCCATTTTATGCCTATTTAGAACACAGCTCTTTAAAACGTCCCCAGGAAATCTATAAAAGCTCGATGGAAATAATTCTGCAAAGATTTTTATAGAGAAGCTTGTGGAGCACAATTAATGCTTTTGGTTCGGTGTGCATCATGCTAACTACAGGGCTTCCATCACCCATAAGCTATATAGCTGGCCTTTCTAGCATCGGATGGCAGTGTTTGGGAAGGCAAGAGATATCTGTGGGGAAGAATTGGGAAAGGCAGCTCTACTGCAGGGGTGGTTTGGACTCTCGGGCCTGGAGGCTGAATGCAATTCTCAAAGCTTCTCTATCTGACCCAGGCAACCTCACCTCCTCCTTGCCCTTCTTCACACACACCCTGAGTGTTCTTTCCTAGCTGGCCTGTTTCCTTGAAAAGGTCTCTTACATCCCAGGATGGAGAGGGATGTGTAACTGTGTACAGAAACCAGCCTGCTTTACAGAGGCAGAATTTAGATGGATTTTGTGCTGGTCCCGTGGGGTATCCAAAAGGCGAGGTCTAAGTCCGGTCCAAGGTCAGAGGTACACGTAAAGGCAGTCCGAAATAACTGAAGCAGGGTACAGGGCAGGGAGTCAGGCGAAGTCAGGAATGGATGGGCAAGCAGGGAACCAAGGTGGGTCAGGTGCTCAGGCAGGAAAGCAGGACAGGGATCAAGCAGGAACACCGGCAGGAACGGGTCAGCAACGATGTTGCTCCTGCAACTTGGGCTGGGGCTGGCCGGCTTTTATCTGCCCCAAGGCATAGGGCGGCTCCAATCCTCAGGTGACTCGCCTCTCCTGGCTTGGAGGCGAGCACTCCTCCTGCGGGAACTTAGTTCCCTTCACCTCTCTGCCCTGAGCCTCTGCAGCTCAGGAGAGGCTGGAGGGTTACCGGACCCAGTGGCAACCTCAGCTTCCCCTGACGGGGCTGGGAGTGGAGCACCTGCAGGCAATGGGTCCTCCATCCCATCAGGAGCCAGAGCAGACTCAGCCGATGCCTGCACCTGAGGATCCAGCACAGGTGAGGCCCCTTCAGACTCAGGCCCCAGCCCCGGCTCTGCTGGTTCTGGAGGCAGGGAATCCTGTGCAGGCTGGGATCCCTCAGGTTCAGCGTCTGAGTCTGAATCCCAGGCCATCACAGATTGCTCGGCCCTGAGCTCCTTTGGAGAGAGGGCAGGATATAAATTTTATTGCTAATAATAAATAATAATATGATGCATCACCTGGTGGGCAGAATAGACTACATGCATCCACCTCTCAAGAGAAATGGTGAGGATCTAGCCAAGCAAAGTGCATCCCAAATTTAAGCTGCTGTGTGAAAATGCCTGGTCACATCCCTGGCCATCACCTGTCCTAGCTACAAGAGGACCCAAAATTGGTCTGCAAATTACAGCTAGAAGAAGCCATGATGTTCTCTGTGGGAAGCGCATGCATGACCCCCAGTTTTACATTCCCCATCATATTGTGTGGTGTGCACATATCACTACACTAAAGACCTGCAATGATTTGACACCAATCGTTGCTTTCCCTGAAAGAATTCTGGGGATTGAAGTATGTTGATGCAGGGTGCAGAGAGTTTTCTGTTTGAGATCTCTAGGTCCCCAGAATCAATTCTTGTTGTGTGAGGCAGAGAGAAAGGGCTACCACATTTTCAGACATTTACAGAGGACCATTTGCAAGGACGCCAGAAATGCTAGCATTTCTCACAATAAATTCTGTATTAGTGCAGATATACTACCAGGTCTCTCTAGATTAGGGTTGCCATATTTCAAACAGGGGAAATCCAGACAGAAAAGTTGTTGAGCTTTTGGGGGGCCAGAGTTTGCACAATCAGAGGGGGGGGGATGTTCATTGTCCTGTACTGCACAACCTTACATTTACAGAGCAAAATATCCTCTCAAATTATATACCCAGCACATGGAACCTTACAAAAGGACAATACGAGTGGACTCTCCATGCCCTTACCACAACAAAAAGACTGATAATGCATAGCTGTCAACCCTCCCTTTTTTTGAGGGAAACTCCCTTATTCCAGTGCCATTTCCCGCTGCTATCCTGGATTGTTGATATCCCTTAAATTTCCCGGATTTCAAATGAAGCAGCTCCTCTCCCACCCTGCCAGCCAGGAAGGCTCCTCAGCTGCGTTGCTCGACTGCCAATAAGGAGTCTGAGACCGACTGGGGGCGGAGCTTGCATGCCTTGTGCAGCCAGACCCTCACGCCCAACCAGACAGACAGCCTGCCGCTTGCTCTTTCACTCACCCGTTCACATGCAGCCTCTGGAGCGCAGGGTGGTGAGGCTACTTGGTGCCATTGCACCGCCCTCGTGGCATCCCTTATTTTCAAATCCAAAAGTTTGAAAAAATCCCTTATTTTCAAATCTGAAAGTTGACAGCTATGCTGATAATGATGAACTGGAAAAATAAAAATGTGGCTCCCTTCTATGGTTGGATTGAAGACTTACAGAAACGCGCAACATATGAACAACTTGCATATAAACGCAGACTTGCCATGGACAAATTCAATGATATTTGGAATCCATTCTTACAAATAATAGATTAAGATCTGATGAAGTACAGTAACAACTTTGTAAAATATACAGTTTTGAGGGGTTTTTTTACTTTCCCTTCTACACGGGTGCTGTTTCTCTTTCTCTTTTTTTTATTTACAGCTCACCATGTTTAGTGCACATATAATTATGTACCGGTACTTTTTGAACTTTCAATAAAGATGTCTGGGAAAAAAGAAAGAAATGCTGTTTTTGAGCTATTTTTATGGGAAATCAGCAAAAGGCACTGTCAACATGGACTGCCATATGTCCAGATTTTCCCTGTTAACAGTTTTCACCCAGACACTGCTGCCGACTGCAGTATTCTGAATATGTCCAGGACATCCCGGACATATGGCAACCCTGCTCTAAATAAGATTTTCCACAGACATTCTGAACCATGGGAGCAAACAGAGATTTTGGATTGCCATCTCACTGGTGCCCTGAACCCTCCCAGAAACATTTTCAAGTACAGTGGAAGCTTGATTAGCTGTCTCAGTTGGAGGACATCTGTAGCCATTTGAAGGGGTGATAGCTGACAGCTGAGTCTGCTAATCATATTACCCATGCTAATCAGTGTTAATCAATTCATGCTGAACAATGATCAGCAGAGGGCATGACCTCATTCCAGTTAATCCGGACACCTGTGAGTGCAAAAGAACAAAGATTATAGAAAATTAATTTAAATCCAGGCTTAAATTCTGCACTAAATGTTATGGTCATTTTTTTTAATTGACTTTGGAAAGATCAGATGGAAGCTGTAACTTTGAAACAGGGATGCTTGAGAAATTTGATCCACAGCTCTAAAACTAATGTGCAGCTCAGGATTTAGTTACCCAAAAGATTTTGCATTTGTCTGAATGCCCTGATGCAGTTTCTGGCAGATGTAGTTTAGATAGATAGATAGATAGATAGATAGATAGATAGATAGATAGATAGATAGATAGATAGATAGATAGATAGATAGATAGATAGATAGATATGTTTATTTAAATAGTAAGCATTGTGATCTGTTTATTTTTTTAATCCTACAGATTAATTCAGAAACTGGATGGAATTGAACTATTTGTAAAAGCATATGAATGTAACACAGACCAGACAGATATGGATTTATCTATCCCTATTGCAAAATTATTGGGACTCTAGTTAGATTTGTTATATTCTTTTAACCATGTACATTTTTCAGCTCAGTTGTTTTCATGGCGGAAACTTCCACTGATTTCAATAGTGCTTACATCTGGGTAAATGTGCACAGGGTTGCAAAGTGCCCCATATATCCTTGTTTGTTTTGATCAATGGAATGTGGAAAAATGTAAGTGTTTTAGCCTCTCTCTTTCTGTCACTTCTTAACTCTTTTGATTTGGGTAGGCATCAATCGTGGGCCTTCTCTCCGATCAATCCTGCCATCCTAAGCACATTTGCAAAGCTGTAGGAAGCGCTGGGGTATATTCCCAAGTCTGTGTATACAAAAGCGAGCTGTAAATGTGTTTAGGGAGAGGGCAGTAGTCAGAAAACAGCACTTCCACTTCTAAGTCAAAAGAAAAGCCAATGGACTCCTTGCACTTCATTGATTTAACCTGCATTCCTGTAAGTCAGCCGTACTGATCAGTCACAGCAGCTCTGCTGACAGCGAAAGCAAATTAAAAATAAATAAAAATACTGTTATTGTGTTCAGGCTGTATTACCAGAAATGCAGCTGGCAAAGAAGTCCACACCCTTATCGAACCTTCTTATGCATAATGGATCCCCTTTGATTTTTTCTGATGCTCGAGGTTGTGAACTTATTGGATTTATGTCAGCAGCTAGAATTTTTGCAGGGGCTATTATTTGGCACATCCAATTTTATTTTGATAGTGGTAATGAGCTTGGATGGGAGACTTTCTCCTCCTGAGAGGAGATGTCTTCTGCATAAAATCTCAGTTCTGTGGAAATAGAAGAGGAATATACCCTGGACCAAATTATAAATAGTAGCATTGGGACTACCGCTTCAGGCTTTTGAGATAGGGGTTTCATGTCTTAATGAAAGATTTATTTATTTAAAAGGTTTATATCCCACCTTTTGGCTACAAGAACCCCAGAGGTAGGGGGGTCCCTTATCACAACACGAAGAAGGGGGACACAGTTCTCCTTTTAAAAAAAATTGCCTATGCTACGTATGGAAGCAAATTTAGAAATAATTGCTGTAATTATATACAATTGTAGCAAACATCTCCTCAAAGCGGGCTTGGCATGAGAGACCCGGATGCCTTGCAGGGCTTTCGAGGGAAACATAGAGAAGTCAGTGAGGTGTCAAGATTGGGCATAGAGCTTGAGCTCACAAAAGAGGGAGACAATTTATAAAGCCAATTTCACCTAAATCTGAGGTCCCATGGGGCCAGTCTGGGAACTAGCTGGTGTGTGGTCAGGGACGCAGTGTGGGGGTACCAGTGGGGCCACGGAGGAACCCACACTTGTGGAGAGGAAGGCTGTGCCGTGCTGGGGGCGCCGATGTGGGGGCACCTAGTTTGTTCTCTACCAAGTGCTGCGTCGGCTGCTCACGCTCCCCCCAAATCAGGTGGGCTGGCAACACTGCTTGCCCCTGGTGAGGGGAAGGGTTTTTCTGATGGTGTCAGCAGCGAGGGTTGGGGGTGCCATGGCAGGATCCGTCACTGTCCGCACTCTGCGCCTGCCCCCTGGTGTGCACGTACCCCCCCTGCACACCCGCCTACCTCCTGGTGCACATGCATCTGCCCCGGGTGCTATTATTATTATTATTATTATTAATAATAATAATACCCCACCCATTCGTCTGGGTTTCCCCAGCCACTCTGAGTGGCTCCCAAAAGATTAAAAACACAATAAAACATCAAACATTAAAAATGTCCCTAAACAGGGCTGCCTTCAGATGTCTTCTAAAAGTCAGATAGTTGTTTATTTCCTTGGCATCTGATGGGAGGGCATTCCACTGGGCTGGCGCCACTACCGAGAAGGCCCTCTGCCTGCTAAAAGTCAGGCAACATGGTTGTGCAAGTTCCAGTAGGGGAGGGGAGCAGATGATATTATCTATTAACTGTCTTCCATATCTGTCTGTCTGTCTGTTTACACTAGGAAAATTGTAGGGGAAAGTGTATTTCTGATGTTTGATGGCTCATAGCACCACTTTTTTTGGAGTAATACCATTATCGATGGAAAGATAATTTAATTTAATGAAGAATGTAATGTAACAAAGTTTGTTCAATTATCTGTATTCTTTCAAAAGTTATAGCCAAATAACCAGAAAAAGGAAGCACAACTTGCTTAGGCTGATGTGCAGTAGCTTTCCTTCATTTGAATGTAGCCAATGAGCATGAGAGTTTAGAGAGCCAATCAGGTGTTATGAGCCATCCAACCTCAGAAAAACACTTTTCGCAAAAGGTTTCCATAATTTTGGCCACTAGTATATATATCAAGACGATATACAAAATATAATAAATGAAAGACAGTTTAGAGCAACACACACACACACACACACACACACACACACACGAATATGATTTCAACAACAACAACAACAACAACACAAAACAGACCTATTCATCTTCCTTGTTGAAAGGAAAACATACAAAGCTAAAATGTACATATTCTATTCTACCCAGTTCTGCTGCTAGGACTGCCCACCTCTGTCATGTGGCCCCCAGGAATATGCGTAGAAGGGATTGTGGCCCTCAGTGTGGGCAAAGCTTCCCCGCCACTTCTAGCGTCTTTACAAGCGTCAGGAGTACTTTACGGTCCTTTGCACTGTCACAGCAACTCTGTGAGGGAGGGAGAGACAGGAGACAAAACCCTTCCCGAACTTCAGGGTTTTAGGGCTAAATGCGAGTTTTGAATTTTGAACTCCTGCATTCAAGCTTAACTTTCACCGAATGCATCAAAGGACTCTGGGCAATGAAATGCAATCAGGGCCGTAACGCTTTGCATAGTAAGCAGCGGAGATTAATTGTTATAGCGTTAATGCCAGAAACAATCCCAATAAAAACATTCAGAAATCCCTAGGCTTGCATTGAATTAAGTTAAATTGCCACCAAACAACTGTATAGGCTGTCCGTCTGACAGCAAATCACATTCCCCAGAATAAAATCATATTGTACGTTAGTGGCTATAGGAAACCGAGCTGCTGTACGTGATGAAACTGCTTTGTAAATAATATTTCATATTAACAAATGCACGGGGCATCCTTATGGGAAAGGGGAGGTTGAAATATTTTAGAGGTGCACCAGCAATTCAATTCTTTGGTGTCAATTGTAGGAGTTAACAACTTGCCAGTACAATCACATACATGTCTATAGAAAAGTGAGTTCACTGGAGCTTACTGCCAGGCTAGTATGTGCAAGATCACACACTTCAGCTGAATGAAGTTTCCTCCATAAACAGAGTGGGTCTTTGGCAAATATTTTCAGTGGTGCAGAGAAATGCCTCACCTTTTTGGATTTTTTTTTAGCAAGCCCTGAAAAATCGGGTCCTTCCTTAAAGAGGGCACGTATTGCGGTGAGACCTGGAAACCGACACCCTGTGTTGTGGGTGGGTTCGATTGGTCAGCCACAACACCCGATTGGAGGTCCCTCAATGCTGGGTTCAATCTGGCCAATGGGGCATAGTCCAAACAGATCGAGGGACCTATTTATACCCATGCACGTGACCCAGAGCTTCCTCTTTCGGTGCGTGCATTCAGAACACCCGCCCACCTCTCCCTACTTTTCAGGCTTTTGCACTTGACCTTGCTATGCTATCGTATGTCGTCTGTCATTGGGACAGGGGCACTGCAGGAATTTTCCCCACTTGGCTGATTGGCTGTTGCCATTTGGGTTTTGCCTGCCGCGTAGCAAATTGTCACAACTTGTAAGGTTGCGGATAGGCTCTGGTTCAGGTGATAGGGATGGGAGAACGCTCTCGCCATCCCTATGTGAAGGGTATTCCATTAAAGGAATCCAGGGACTCAATGGTTTGGTCAACCCCTGAGAGGGGGTTGTGCCTGTGCCTGAGTACAGGCGGACATTTGGGTGGTGGACATAGTCTGTTCCCAGCTTTCCGCTTATTTGGGTGTTCACCTTTGGCTGACCTATGCTGGAACCCTGGGTCAGTGTTCCCTGCATGGCAGGGAGCTAGTCAAACCAGAGCCTATGCAACCATTCACTTTCTGTAATCCATAAAGTTGTGGCCTAAATTCTGCCAAAAACCAAAACTAAAATTTGAGTCAAGGTTGAATTTATTTAGGGGGGAGGTTTCTGGGTCTGAACACCAAAGGGTTCTCCCTCTCTCTCTCTCTCTCTCTCTCTCTCTCACACACACACACACACACACACATACACACAATGCCTTTACTGCCCCAGACATTCACTTGCTATCACTTGCTTACAGAAGTATCTTCATGTTGCAAAATCGGATTGACTACACAGTATTGTGTGCAGTGGTGCCCCATTGTGGGAAAGGGCAGAAGCCCTATTCCTGGTGGCACTGTTGTCAGGCGTAGAGAGTCCCCCCCTCCCTTCGGTAACTTCCCAGATAAGAATTAACGAGCAGTTGATAGATTCATAGTCCTTTTATTACAGCATCCTGTTGCAAGCACAAATACACAGCTCTCCGTAAGGAGGCAGTTGCCTAGTTCAATCATCCTTCCGGCTTCCGCAGCATTTTGGGCGCCTCTGGGAAGTTCCTCCCTCCCTCTGACTCCTTTGTTCTCTGATATGTTCAGACCCCCGAGTCTGTGGAGAGGGGGGAGGGTCCTCCATGCTCTCCAGTGACGTCTCAGCTAGCTGCCCCCTCCCTCCTGGTTCTGTCGTCGTTATCTCGTAACTGGGTAACTCCCCCCTAAGCTGTTCAGCTCCCGTCTCTCTCTCTCTCTGCTTCTGAACACACTGTGGACAATGGAGGCGATTCTCCCCCCTCCAGCTCTCCATCAGAGAGAAGCTGGTCTGCCATAGAATGCATTCCCCATTCCTCATCTTCAGATCATTCCCTGACAACTGTGCTCATCCAGACAGGGATGGAGTGAGGCGAAAACAAGATTGCGGAAACTCTAGGCTGGTGGCTGTTTCCCTGCAGGTACATGCACACCCTCAAATCTATAGGATTGCGCTGGCAAGTTGTTAACTCCTCAGCTTCACCACCAGCTCTTCCCTTCAACCAGACCCTGCCCTGACAGGCATAATCCTTCGAAATTTTCAATTATCCAAACTTTGCAATGCCATTCTCCAACCAAGCAATGTTTACCAAAATGCATGTATCCTTTTTTGGGACTATTTTTTATTATTAAAAAACCACACTGCAGTCAAAGGAAATCGCAGGGGCAGGATTTGAGATATGAGCAGTGGAAGTGAAGCGATAAAATAATTGTATTAGAGGCATGTCTGTGATATAGGTAAGTGTTTGGCATATGATGTAGTAGAAAAGGGTTTGAACAAAAATGCTGTGG
Source organism: Darevskia nairensis (assembly GCA_034642065.1). NCBI lineage: Eukaryota > Metazoa > Chordata > Lepidosauria > Squamata > Lacertidae > Darevskia > Darevskia nairensis. The sequence continues at coordinate 140,844 of JAWWNI010001251.1, forward strand.
AGGTGTGTGTGGGGGAGTCAGTGCGTAAAACAATGTAACTTTAACTTGAAGTCAATTTGTAAAAAAAAAAAAAAAAGGAAATTCCATTAAAAATATCTTATATATAAAAAATGTATGTATGAAGCTAAGATGTGCATCCAAATGCATATATTGGTGAAAATCCATCTCTTCCTGGGAGCAAGCCCCTCTGAATACTGAGTATTGTTCAGTTAGTCTCTTAGCTACTACCAGTTGTAGACATTATTGTAGCAGCGACAGCTCTTTCATCACATGCGCATATATATATATATACATATATATATATATATATATATATATATATATATATATATATATATATATTTCAAGGTTCAAAAAGATTCACATATATTAGGAACCCTTAGCAGAGTAAAACAAAAGAATGTATTTGCTGAGCCAGGGTTTAAAATGGTTTGCTGTTGCTGCCAGATTAAGACAGAAATTTCAATGCCTCGTGTTTCTGTACGTGTCAGGGACTGGGCAGAAGAGGAGGATACTGGAAAGGGGGCTGATGTCAGGGGCTGGGCAGAGGAGGAGGAATGGTAGAGACTGCCTCCCCATCCTGACCCTTCCAGGGAGGCAGAAGAGGAGGGGGTCAAAGCCCCTTCCGCCCCCTGTAGTTGGCACCCCTGTTCAGGATGCCTTGTTTTTCCATTGGGGGGAGGTATTAAAACATGTAACATCCCTCCCACATCTGGAGTGAAGTGTTGCAGGCTGGTAGAAGGTTTACTGACTATTGTGCGTGTAAACTCTAAAGAAGGGAGGTCAGAGGAAGTTATGAAGGGGGGATTATGTTGTGGGGTGGGTGGCATCCAAGTAAATTATCTCCTAGGAGAGAGAGGGGCATCTCCTTTGTTACCAGGCACCCTCACTTCCAGACAACTTCCAGCTTCAAAATATTCTTCACCCCATCTGCTCAGCAATTCCCCATTAAACATGTAGCATATGTATTATTAGAAAGATCCTACAGCATAATTGTATATTGACAAAGGCACACAGGTGCTGAGTGTATTTTGGGCTTCCTTGCCTTCCACCTGGTATGCTTTTTTAAAATAGGTTTTCTTTTGTATTTTTAACAAAACAAAAACAAAAAAAAACCCTGCCTATTACATGCCAGATGTGGTAGAAGGAGGGTCTCTGTCTGTTACAGGATCACTAGCTATGTGCTCAAGGAGACTCACAGGACTGTCAGTGAAAGCCAGCGTAGGTCACTCAGTGCCAGAAATAACAGGTGTGATTTGCTCCTTTTGCAAAATGTCCCAAAGCACATTCCAGCACATAATGAACAGCAGTCTAGTTACATTGAGCATAATGGTAAAGGTAAAGGACCTCTGGACAGTTAAGTCCAGTCAAAGGCAACTATGGGGTGTGGCATGCATCTCATTTCAGGCCGAGGGAGCTGGTGTTTGTCCACAGATAGCTTTCCAGGTCATGTGGTCAGCATGACTAAATCGCTTCTGGCACAGCGGGACACCGTGATGAGTGCCAGAGCACACGGAAACGCCATTGGCCTTCCTGCTGCAGCCATACCTATTTATCTACTCGCACTGGTGTGCTTTCGAACAGCTAGGTTGGCAGAAGCTGGGACAGTGCAATGGGAGCTCACCCCATCATGCAGATCCAAACATTCAGTGGGAACCATTAAAAACTGAGTTCTGTTTATCAGTCATACAACTGCAGGATGTAACTTGGAACTGGTATATGTAGACAGATAGCTCATCACTGGGATAGGAATAGATAGAGAGAGCTGATTTTTGCAAATGCCTTGGAGAGTTCAGCTCTCCAGGAGCCACTCCCCATACTGCCTCTGCCATTGGTGACCCATCCACTCAGTATTGGAACCAAAGAGTCAATTTTTGAGTTTCTTGAATCTCTGTTTCCTTTAATGGGGCACGTAACATCCGAATAGGACTCTTATCTGTATCTATGTATTGCTCAGTGCACACATATTGTCTGCTTACTTCAGACATGGCATGGGCTCCTTTTGCCTAGCAACGGAGGCAACGTATTGGAGACAGTTAAAGATTTACATCAACTCGAAAGGCAATTGAGGAATGCACTCAGAAAATAAGCTGGCTCCCTTGCCCAGAAGACATGTATCCTTTAGAAAACTCATTTTCAGAAGAGAGGGGAGGGGAAACCCATATGCCATCACGGAGCTTTTCGCAAGTCTCACATCACCCTCTCTGTTGACAGCTCAATGTTCCAGCCAAGAAAATGTACAACACTTGACTCCCCAGTGACAATGTGCTTAAGTTTGGGCTTTGAGGTTCGAAGCTCCTCTATTGGCAGATTAATCACACACACACAGAGGATAACAGGAGTTTTATCTTCCCCTAGGAAAAATGGGGGAAATGTGCACCATATTCTGACAAAGCTGTACCCGCAAACTATTTCTATAAATATTAGCAGATGAAAATGCCTGGCATTGGCCTGGAATTCAAGGGGGAAACATCGAGATTTTTAAACACATTGTGTAACTTGTTAGTTTTAGTTTAGTTGTGTACAGACACATAGACCTGGGGTCCCGTGTGGAGCCTGGGCAGGCTGGGTCTTCCTGTTATAAACCTGCTGGGATTGGCAAGGCATCTGACCCTCACCTGAATCTCATAGCTCTCCTGATGAGTGCTTTGGTCTGCAGCCACAGTGTGGAAATAAAGGTTGAGATTGCCAACCAGATACCAGGCACTCTACTATTCAAATTAGGCCCCAGTGTTTTTGTTACAATCCTCTCCTCAATTAAGTAATCAATTTTAATCTAGAATTTAAATTCTCAAAACTTTCTTATTTGTTAATTCAAGCAAGTAAACTACTGCTCTCCCTTCATTACAAACAGTATTTCTACCTGCAACACACTTGAGCAAACCTGCTCCTCTTCGTTTCACAGATATTTTGTTGCCATTTGCAACTGTAGCTGCCTCTGATGAGCTATAATTTAACTCTTGGGGGGAAATAATTAGCATCACAAGTCATGTGCATGGAAGTTGCCGAACCAATTAACCAACTAGAAGGATTACTGTTAATAGCACCAGTTTTCCTATAACTTGATATTGCTGGATAGTTTGCAAATGAAGGAAAACAACTTATCTGCTTGTATAGGTTAGTAATATAATTTTGGTTACTGAGGACAAACAATATTTTACAAAATCAAGATTGGGTGCAGGCTTGGCCAGGACATAGGGGTCCTAACTGTGACAAAGGTGACCTGTGTGCTTGCTTGATTAACAGCTGTTGGGATCTTCAAGGTCCCTGCTCTCCCTTCTTAAGGTCTTTGTACTGGACCTGGAGACTCCAATAGAGAGCATTCCATGTCAAGAAGGAAGTCAAGTGGGCCCCTTATCAAATGAAAGGGCAGGAGCTACACAGAGCAGGGCCTTTTCACTGGTGGTGCCCTTGTATGCCTCGCTCTTCCCAGACCTGCTCTCTTTTGGCCTGTATTTTGGAGCAGGGGGTGTTCAGTCAACAGTACAAAGACTGAGCTGAAGCATTCCCTGCTGGTTACCTGCTTTCAGCAATAGGCGTCGCTGTTTGGTAGTACCCAATTGGTTAGCTCTCAGGTTCTAGAGCTCCCTATTGGTGGCCCTTAGGTAATTCACAAAATACAGAGTCCATTCATAAAACACAGTGTTCATTCATAAAGCAGTAACATAAATCTCTATTGCTACATATTGGATGTATATTTCAGAGGTTGAACGTACAGGTTTATGGCCATGCTGCAGTGTAGCGCTTATGCGACTGTGAATAAAAGGTGGCTGGGCTCATTGTCTCGGGGTTTGGGGGGGGGGAAGAGGTGACAAATCTGATTTCCAATAAGGTTATTTCCATAACAAGTCCTTGAGTCTGAATAGTGACACCAGGGACCTAGAAGGTGCAGGACTTGTCAGTCCAACCCCTGCACAGTCTCATCAGGGCTGACTTTAAGGCAATTGGAGCAATTTGGCCAAATTGGGCCCCGCATGCTGCTCCTAAGGGGGCCCCTACACCAGGGCAATCTAGATGGATTTTATTTATATCTCTAAGATTTTGCAGACTTTGGCTGTTAACTGGAACCCTACAAAAAAAAAAATCAAGTTGCGCCCCACTGCTTCAAATTGGGCCCCATGGCTAGCCCTGAGTCATAGTTGCTGGGCCTGAGTTGCCCTGCCCTTGCATGAAGTCTTGGGTTTACAATTTTGGGAGAGGGGAGACTGCAGCACTGGGGAGCGGGCAGGCTTGCAAGGACCCCTAGATTTAGAGGCCCAAGTTGTCCTGCCCTCATATGAAGTATTGGGTTTGCAATTTTGGGGGAGGGGAGACTGCGGTACTGGGAAGAGGGCAGGCTGGTGAGGCCCCATAGATTTAGAGGCCTGAGTTGCCCTGCCCTCGCATGGTCTATGGTTTTCAATTTTGGGAGAGGGGAGACTGCCCGCTGGGGAGCATGTAGGCTGACGAGACCCCCTAGATTTAGAGGCCCTGAGCTTCAGCCTACTTAGCCTATACATAAATCTGGCACTGGGTTCAGTCCTGCTTGGTGCTGCTTTGTCAACATATTTGTTTTAGGAAACATGCTAGCAAAGCAAATTGGTGAAGCCTGCAGCACTACACCCTTGGCGTGTGATTCCTGAAGTGCTGGTGCATGCACTCGGCTGTTATGCCAGCTTTGGAACATTTTTCCAATTCAGATCCAATAGACCCCCCTTCTCTTTTAAACATCTAGCACCAACTGGAAACTTGGATTTTTTATTCCAGTATGCATTTTAACTGAATGCAGATTTTATAACAAGGTAAAGGTAAAGGATCCCTGACAGTTAAGTCGAGTCGCAGATGACTCTGGGGTTGCGGCACTCTTCTCGTTTTACAGGCCGAGGGAGCTGGGGTTTGTCCACAGACAGTTTTTCCGGGTCATGTGGCCAGCATGACTAAGCCGCTTCTGGTGCAATGGAACACCGAACCCAGAGCAGCGCACGGAAATACCGTTTACCTTCCCGCCGGAGCAGTACATATTTATCTACTTGCACTTTTTGGCGTGCTTTCGAACTGCTAGGTTGGCAGGAGCAGGGACCGAGCAATGGGAGCTCACCCTGTCATGGGGATTCGAACTGCCGACCTTCTGATCGGCAAGCCCAAGAGGCTCAGTGGTTTAGCGCCACCCGCGACCCTGATTTTATAGTTTGAGCCAATTTTCATGTTCACTGCATTTCATTTCTTGAGCTCTGCTTGGAGACGATTGTATTAAAGAAGTGTATGAATTGTCTATATAAAATTATTTGCTCTTCAGCAAGACACAGGGAAGGGCAAGGACCTGACCATCTAGCCTTGGCCCTTTGATCACTAGAAACCATACAGTCTTGGCTACACATAATATTGACCCACATGAAAAGCAGCCAGACTCTGAGTGATCAGAATTCTGAAGGCTCCTTCCTGACAGCCAAGGAACAGCTGGATGGCCTTGCCTTGAAGTCATGTCCAGAGGGACAGAGATGCTGCTGGCTGGTGGCCTTTCCCCATCTGTGATGCAAGAAGAGATTAGGCGAGGAAGAGAACAGAAGGGAAAAGCCCCTCGGCCACAGACATCTCCCTCCCTCTTGGCAGGATTTCAAAGCAAGGCCTTCCAGCTGCCCTCAACCACCACGGGGAGGAAGCTGTCAGACTCCTGATTGCTCAGAGCCTGGCTTCCTTTCAAGGTGAGGTCAGTATTATATGCGGCCATGCTCTTATTATCAGCTTCTTCTGAGATTTCACCATGGACTTCCGCATGCTTTCAAACATGTGTAAGGAGGCTTGAAGCACACTTAAAAAGAAAAGAAGTAAAAGTGAGATTACTGGGAAGCTGAATTGTGTACTGCCAGTGCTGTTTTTCTGTGCTTGTGCAGGAGTGTGGCGTGCACACAGTCCTCCTCTTCCTTATGTCTGGCTATAGCTCAAAGTTGACCCATAGCCCAGCCTGACTGATCCTTAGGAAGGTAGACACACCAAAACAGAGAGGGGTCAAGCTGCCTCCAGACTTGAGGGCCCACCCAGCCAGGTGCTACCCAGTGGCCCACTCTGGCTTGCCCTGGTACCTCCTGCAGCTTCCCACTCGCTAGGATTATTAACAGCGTCTTTGCATCAGGACCATCACTAGCATGTGCAGTGAGTGGCTCACCATCTTGGCATACCCTCCAACATTTCTCCAAGGAAAATTGGGATGTTCTGTTGTTGTTGTTGTTGTTGTTGTTGTTGTTGTTGTTGTTATACCCTGTCCATCTGACTGGGTTGCCCCAAGCCCCCTTGGGCCACTTCCAACATACGGTTGTATCTTGGAAGTCGAATGGAATCTGTTCCAGAAGTTCGTTTGACTTCCAAAACATTCGGAAACCAAAGCGTGGCTTCTGATTGGCTGCAGGTACCCTGTTTCCCCTATTTTAAGACGTAGTCATAAAATAAGCCATAGCAGGATTTTTTTGCATTTGCGAAATATAAGCCATACCCCGAAAATAAGCCATAGTGATAGGCACAGTTCTGGAGGGTGCCAAGGAAAACGCGGGGCTGGGCTTACGTAATAAAAATAAGACATCCCCTCAAAATAAGCCATAGTGTGTTTTCTTGAGGGGGAAAAAATATAAGACGGTGTCTTAAAATAGGGGAAACATGGTAGCTCTGTCAGACGTTCGGCTTCCAAAAATAGTTCACAAACCGGAACAGTCACTTCCGGGTTTGTGGCGATGGAGCCAAAACGTTTGAGAACTAAGCTGTTTGAAAACCAAGGTACGACTGTATATAAAAACGTAATAAAACATTAAACATTTAAAAACTTCCTTATACAATGTCTTCTAAAGATTGTAGACCTACGTATCTCCTTGGCATGGGGGGGCTCACATAACACATGCCCTCCAACCTTTCTCTGATGAAAATAGGGACGTTCTAAGGGAAAGCAGGGCATTCTGGGATCAAATCTGAAACCAGCATGGCTTCTATAAATCTGGGACTGTCCCTGGAAAATAGGGACACTTGGAGGGGCTGTCTTAATATCCCCTCAAATCTCCAGTGTAACATCACGTGGAACACTGTGGGGGCCATAAAAATGATGGCTTCTTACCAGCCCATCAGGAAATTCAGATGAGAGGGCTAACCACAAGCAATGGAGACCCTCCCAGGTCACGAGGTCCCCAGTGGCTGCAAGGGTTGAAGGGGCTGCATATGTAAGCATAAAGTGGCCTTTCTCATATTTTGGAATTGGCTTTGATTTTTTACACATCTTTATATCTTGCCTTTCCCTCATGAAGCTCAAGGTGACCCCCGTGCTTCTCTCCTCCGATTTATCCTCAAAAAGGCTTTGTGAGGTAAGTTAGATGGAACAACAGTGACCGTCCCAAGGCCAGCCAGTCAGTTTCATGGCTGTGTGGGGATTTTTACCAGGGGCTTCCCATTCCTAGCCTAATACTCGAACTACTACACCACACCCTTGCCCCCCTCCCCAAAAGGTCACCTACCACTGCAGCCATCTGCTGTGATCTTAAGTGTCTCTTCCAGAACATCACTGAGAGCAGCAAGCGACCACTGCCCTGGACATTTTAGCCTGCTAAGATGCTCATATATTGCTGACCCCATCCATGAAACCTATTCCATATACCAGTGGTTTTCAACCAGTGTGCTGTGGCACCCTGGGGTGCCTTGAATGGTGGTTGGGGTGCCGTAGGCAACAATGGCCTCTGACCCTCTTTCCTTCCTTCCCTCCTCTGATGCCCTCTTGTGTCTCTGCCTCCCAAAGGCTTGCACAGCTGTTTGTTGCAGCAGCCCTGGCTGCAATCTCCGCAGGCGAATGGTGCCACTGGGGCTGGCCAGGGGGTGCTTCCCAGGCCCCTGTGGGGCAGTGTGTGGAGGCACCTCTCTTTTGGGCAAGGGGAGGACAGCTCAGAACCCGGGGTCAGCAGCAGTCACCCAGAGGACTAACAACAACAACAACAACCACAACAACAACTTTATTATAATTTTTGAATTATTTATACCCCTCCCATCTGACTGGGTTTCCCCAGCCACTCTGGGCGGTTTCCAACAGGATATTAGAAACACAATAAATGGTCAAACATTAAAAACTTCCCTAAAAACGTCCCGAGGAGAGGAAGCTGAGGGAACACTCCACAAAGGAGGGTGTTTGAAAAAGGGCGAGAGCAGGCAAGGGGTGACGTAACTGGATGCCTGAGCCCCACAGGGGTGCTGTAGAAAAGATGTAGTTGGTCAAGGAAGCCGCAGACCCAAAAAGGTTGAAAACCTCTGCTCTATATACTGTAGTGATGGTGATGCCTATCAATCTTTCCACCATTCAACCAGCTAATGAAATACAAAAAAAAAAAAAAAGCAAGGGTTGCTTTGCACTTTCCCCCCATGGCTGCCATAGACGTAAGCAATGTGCAAAAGAGCAAGAAAAACAACAAAGAATCGATCCAAAGCAAATGAGGAGGCTGAAGGGCATTTCGTCGGGATCTCAGCCTATCCCCGCGAATTGTTATTGGAAAGCCCGGAGCTCTGCTGATTAAATATTAAAGAAGAGCAGTCCAAGTATGTTAGGGGCTAGCCGAACAGTATGTCTTTTAAAGCTTAATAAATATAAAAGGGGCCAGGCATTACCTAATTTGAGAGACCTTTCTGCCAGGAAGGAGCCCGATGATGTATTGTCCTGTCGCTCGGCTGATGTAGTACGCAGAGCCTGGGCAAAATGCATCCTCGAGACTCACAGGCTGGGCCATTCTGGAAACATCAGCCGCTTTAATTTATTTTGTGCAAGGGATGGGGAATAAGCAGGTAGTAATAGAACTTAGCATTTATATTGCAGGTTCCAAGCATTCAAAAGGACCACACATGGGTTTTCTCAAGAACTTCCACCTTCAACCTCCCTGCACTGTGCGGCATTGCAATTTGCTTTTATTTACTTAAAATCACATCTATGCTGCCATTCAATGGAACGATTGAAAGACATATTACCAAAAAAAGAGAGCAATCCAATAAAGCCACACAGTTCCCAAAAAATTAAATGGGGGGGGGGGATACTATCCAAAAGTGCATTGATATCTGGTACCAAGAATTGACTCAGTTGTGTCCCTCTAAGTACCATTTGTTGGGGTGTAACAGCAGGGAAGCGCTGTTGCCTTCATGTTCTGCTTATGGCCTTTCCAGAACCAACTGGAAAATGAGAAATTGGGCTAGATTTACCATTGTTCTGATACACTACAATTCTTCTTTCCTTCCCTTCCAATGTCTTCTGCTAGCAAGGGCCAAATATTTTTTTGAGCTCCTGGCAACCTGCTTTCAGGCTTTGGGGAGTCGGCTTCCTCACCCCGCAGCAGTAGATAAGAAGGTCAAATGATCAGAATGTCTTATCAATTAGATTCTTTAATAATCACAGTGAGTGAACAATGAACACGTCTCTTAGAAATGGCGGTGCTCCCAATTAAGGGTCACTCCCCCTCTCCGTCCCTATTAATCGACGTCACACCTATGTCTTGTAATCTGAGCTTGTACCCTCTACACTTTCTGTTCTGCTCTCCGTGACTTTGGATAAGGGGGGGTGAATATTATCCAGAGACTGTGAATCTGTTAACTCTCTCTCTTCTAGTGTTTATTTTGCTAGCTGTTCCCCAGCCAGTATTTCCTAGCTTCTGCCTTCTGAACTATGCCCCTCTGCAAACCACTGTTCCAAATCTATACTGTCCTCCTGCTCCTGGGAAGATTCGGGGTCAGGGTCAGGGAGAAGGGGTGGCTCCCACCATTCTTCCTCAGTGCAGCCCTCTTCAGCATGGTCCCTGACACCTGCCTTCAACATCTTACCATTGCCAGGGCCAGCAGCATGTGTACTGGGCAACTTATCAACATTGCCAGCTCACATGTCTTTGAATCACAGTGCTACATGATCTTATCTAGGAGACAAAGTAATGACCACATGCCTCCTTGCAGCATTATGTCACCTGCCCACCATATATTTCAATCCATATATTGCCAGGACTTCAGTACTCTATGTACCAACCTGCCCATGTGCTTACAGTAAGTCGTCCATGGAGACACTGTTCCAGGTGCACCCTCCACCTGAGATGAGGTGCACACCAAATGGAAAGAGCCCCATCTTGGTTGGAGTGGTCCAACTTTGGGGTGCTCCCCACAGGGAAGTTTGCTTGGTACCTACTCTGGTGTCTTTTAAAGGGCAGCCCAGTGTGAAGCACATTACAGTAATCTAAGAGGTAGGTAGGTAGGTTGGTTTTCATGAATGAGGGAAAGAAGATATTAATCTGTAAGAAAGGACCACAGCCAGCTCATCAGCTGAAATTAGTAAAAGGTTGTTCTATTACCTGGATCAGCATTATAATAGTCATTGCTATCTCTTTACAGTAAGCTCAAAATTTATGTGGGGATTCCTACATCTGAAAGGTTTAATAAAGTTGTGGCCAATGTTAATTCCATAACACGATGTCATGAGTCATTATTCCTTCTGGTGGTCTCTCGGGGTCGGAGGGGTCTCCACCTGGGCATGCAAGACCACAGCCACTCACTCTGTGAGGTGAGTGGGGCTGGGAGACTTCAAAGAAGTGTGACTAGCCCAAGGTCACCCAGCAACTGCATATGTGGAAGAGCGGAGACGCGAACCCGGTTCACCAGATTACGAGTCTACCGCTCTTAACCACTACACCACACTGGCTCGCTATCTTTGGTTTCAACAAATTCACTTTAATAAATACCATATTAAGTTAAGATCTGGTTAACTAGAACAACAACCCCCCCCTTTTTTGTAATATACACAATATCTATTTTTCTTGTCTTTCTTTGTTCTGTTTTGTTTTCCACATGGGTACTATTTCTTGTTTTCATGTCTTATCTTACTATGTGTGCTTCTAATGTACTTTTTATTTTTCACTAAATAATATAAAATAAAAAACACATTGGTTTCAATGGTGGGTGGGATTGCCAAAATCTCCCCCCCCCCCCGAGATGCTCACCCCCTTTTATTTTATTTTATTTTATTTTAACCAAGCATGAATAGCTGAATGTGCACAAGTTAAATGTGTGTAAGTTGCAGGCTTATTGTATAACCATCTTGCCTCTTAGTTGGCAAGTTTATAGTCCTCAGGAGACTGGATCTGACTCAGGAGCTTCCTGTTGCTGAACCTTGGCAGAAGACCTCCCAACTTGCCTTGTTCAATTGAAGATTTTGTTGCAAACTCACTGCTTTTTTTTACCCTGCCTGGTTACAACAACCTCTCCGAATGAAAACCAGAAGACTTGAAGTTCTTGCACCCTTGTACCCAGGGCACCTTCCTTGAGTAGCTCTCTCCCCCTTCACTGTGCCCAGCTCAATATTTTTCCGCCATGGCGCTGTGATGAAATTACAAATCAAGCAGGTATAAAAATGGGTGTTGTCACAATTCCAATCCGACGCTGGCTCTCAACCTCGCTGCACCTGCCGACGCTGTTTGTTGACAGGTACAAATCACCAGACATCAAGGAGCAAACCACAGAACTGACAACAATCCACTTTTGGATATCTGAAGGTAATTACATAGCTTGGAGCCTTAAGAGGTTGGGTTTTTTCCCCCTCCCTTCAAGAAAAGCAGGTGGGCTGCCGGGGTTGCTTGAACAGTTGTTTGGAAAGTAATAACCACTAAACAATTTGGGGACATTTTGAAAAGGGCACAGCAAAAGGCAGCATCCTATGGGTCTCATGAACACCTTTTACGCTATTTTCAAAACTCTGTGCATATTTTCATTCCAAGTTTTGTTTTGTTATGATTTAAACCCCAGTGCATTTCTCAATGCATGCTAATGTATTTCAGCATAAACCTGAAGAGGCTGAGCTCTGCTGTGTTGCTAGGGAATCGGAGGCCCCCTTTCGCCATTTTGTTTAATTAGGTGGCCTTTTTTAATGATGTGCATTGTGTAGGCTAATTAGCAGGGTCTGGACCACTGCCATCCGATTCCTCCTTTAAAGATTCTGTTGCTTCCCCCATCATTCTTGGAATAGATTTTGCTTTCTGGTTACGGACAGTAATGAATAAAGACCACAGATGGTCAAATACCATCACATAACCTACCTGGCTTTGTTTACAGGAAAATAGAGCTACTCCAAAATGGATAAGGTTGGCATTTGCAAACGGGGAAAAGGCAATTCCATTCCTCATCGCTTGTTAGATGCCTTTTAGCAGAATGTCCAGCATAGCTAAAAATCAGAATAAATGGAGAACAACGGCAGCCACAAATTTCTGTCACTACATATGTAGAAGAGCTATTTGTTATTATTATGTGGCTGTAAAGAAGCTTGCTAATTCTGGACAAAGCTGTACCTGGTGATAGGGATAATGGAGAGATTTGATCCTTGAGAATTCAGAGTCAAAATGACCCAAGCTGTTCCCTCCCACCCACTCTGGCCAATTTGCAAATCATAATTCCATAGTCGACTGGCTTTCACCTTTCTGCAAATGCAGGAACACAATTATTGTCCCTTTGTATGAAATGTATACATATAAACTAGCATGTATAAAATATCAGTCTTTGTCTATGCAAATATAAAATGTTCAGAATATCAGGCTTTGTCCATGCAAATGAAAAAGGTTTGGGTGCTACAGTTTTGCATATCTATAAAATTACTTTTAAAAAAAAAAGTACGCAGGACCAGTGTTGTCATAAACAGAAAATATACAGATGTGCATTGCATCTAAACCATAGCAGTCATTGTGTTGAACCACATATTTAAAAAATGCATTTTAAGTGTAGAATTTCTTTTTTGAAAACAAACAAACAAACAAGAACAGCTGATTAACTTCAGAACAGGACAAAAAAAATGGGTAGGCAAATGAAAAAATGAATTAGCTGCCCCATTGAACATATGGAGACTTAATTCTGAGTAGACATGCCTATCATTGTACTGTATGTTAACTATACTGTGGATAACTGCCTAGTTTTTAGCTCTGGCACAGTAGGAGATATGCATAAGCCTCTCTGCAAAGTTTTCACATTTGCCTTTTGCGGGGAGTGGGGATTCTTTAACATCACATAAATTGCCTAGAAGAGTACCTGCACACATGAGTCCATAACTTTATTTATTGGTGCCTTGCCCAGCGGTGCCAATGAAGGCCTTCACGGGCACCATGGCGCCCATGGGCATCAAGTTGGCAACCCCCTGGCTAGACCATTGTTGATCCATTTATTGCTGTGTATTCCAAGTGACAGGCATTTAGATGCCCCGGTATTTTTCAGCTCTATTGCTCGGAATCCGATTAACTGGTGCTGCCATGGAATAAACCTGAAATCCTCTGCCTTTGAAGCATATTCTCCAATTATCCAACAGGTAGTGGCTGAGTCCTGTGGCTGAGAAAATGAGCGGCCTATCATAAATCAACTTCATATATAATATAATGATATATAATGAATTGGGGAAAAATGTTTAAAATAACTTTTTCTTTAAAAAACAAAACAAAAACCCGAAGCCTTTCTTTTAGGAATTCTAGGTGCCGAAATCCCAATGGAGCAGAAAAGGTTATTTATGTATGCGACCATGGCTGTGCGGATGTTATTTGCCCAGAGATGGAAATAAGATAAAGTCCCAACCAGAGAAGAATGGCAGGTTAAATTGATGGATTATGCTGAAACAGCAAAAATGACAGGAAGAATCAGAAATCAGGAAGACCAAAATTTTAATAAGGAATGGGGAAAATTGAATCATTGAAAACAGTTAAAATCGTTAGTAGGATTGAGGTGGGAAAATTAGCTAAAAATTTTGAGACCGGAGGGAGGAAAGAGTGTAAAAAGAGGAAATTTAGGAGTTTAAAATTAGGTTGGAGTAAGGGAAATTGTTAAGGGTTTAGGAAAGTATCAGAAGTAGTTAGGAGCCGAGGTGTAGAATTAGGATTGTTAAAGTTAGTAAAATGTTTCTGGTATTTTATGATTTTGTGAAAAATTTGGGAAACTGATAAAGAGGATAGATGATGAATTCAACAGGGGGGACTCGAGGAAGACAACCGAAAAATGAAATTGAGGAAGGAACAATATCTGGCCTAGAGAAATAGGCCAGACTCAAGCAATGATATGAAGTATGTTAATTACGTTAAATGTGAAATGTTTACTGTATTGTTTTTCCCGGTGAGAGAGGGGAATGGAAATTTGCTTCCCTCAGTGAGGGGGGGGGGGATGAAAATTTAGCGGTAATTGTAAAGTGCTTAAAAGTGTTAAAATCAATTTTAAAAAATTAAAAAATCGTTAGTAGGATTGGAATAACACATGTAGTTTAATGGTGAATTTTGGATATAATGGAGGTTTAAAAGATACAGATTATTATAAAAGATGCAGGAGGAAATGATTAACAATGAGACCCACAAAGGGGACGAGGGAAGTTCACGAGATTATTTGGAATCTTGTTTTTATGATGTATGTTGGATATGTGATTGTAAAACTTTAAATTGAAAAACCAAATGAATAAATTCATACACACAAACACAAAAAGAATCTTCATATGCCATGACATCAGAAAGACAATGCATGACATCCATAAACATTCTCCCAGGAGGCAAATAGATGTGTTTTTTAATAAAAGAAAACCTCTCCAAAGGAGACGGTCACTACTAAAACACACACACACACACACACACACACACACACACACACACACACGTGGATGCTCAATAAAAAGCGACTTATTACCTAGTTGGGAGTCAGGTCTTGGATAGTGTCATTTAACAATGCATTTTTCTCTTTTTCCTCCAACCCAGCAGAAACATGCAAATTAGCCAGCTTGGAAGTTTCTGGCTTTCCCTCCCTTCAGCCACTATTTATTCAATTTGGAGTTGTATTAACAGCACACTTTGGCAAGAGAGTATACACACTAATAGGCTGGCAGGCTGTGTGATTAGTCAAGGAAGTTGTTCCTTCAGGTGGAAATCCATAGCCTGGAATGAGCCCGAGTTCCTCTCTTCCTTTGAACTGCTCATTTGACTGGCAGCTTACAACTCATTTCGACGGCTTCTTTCAAAATAAAAAGCTGCCTCAACAAAACCCTGCAACAAACAAAGCTGTTAAAAAGGGATGGAAATGGCATGAACAAAATGCACAGGAACCATTAGAAAAGTAGGTAGGTGAGATAGATATAGACCAATAAATAATAGCTCTATCGTTTCTTGCTTTTATATCCCACTTAACTTTCTGTCGTGAAACCCAAGATAGTCACCCAAACAGCCATTGACCAGACCAAGACCTGCTTAGCTTCTGAAAAGTGGTAGACCTACATTGGCTCCTAGTACATTTTCAAGTACAATTCAAAGTGTTGGTGCTGACCTTTAAAGCCCTAAACAGCCTCTGCCCAGTATTCCTGAAGGAGCGTCTCCACCCCCATCATTCAGCCCAGACACTGAGGTCCAGCTCCGAGGGCCTTCTGGTGGTTCCCTCACTGTGAGAAGTGAAGTTACAGGGAACCAGGCAGAGGGCCTTCTCGGTAGTGGCGCCTGCCCTGTGGAACACCCTCCCATCAGATGTCAAGGAAATAAACAACTATCTGACTTTTAGAAGACATCTGAAAGCAGACCTGTTTAGGGAAATTTTAATGTTTGATGTTTTATCGTATTTTTTATATTCTGTTGGGAGCCGCCCAGAGTGGCTGGGGAAACCCAGCCAGATGGGCGGGGTATTAATAATAAATTATTATTAAATTATTATTATTATTATTATTATTATTATTATTATTATTATTATTATTATAGCCTTATATTCCTTCAGACCATAGCCCAGAGATAGTGCCTGTTATATGGAGGCACTCGAAACCTGGCCCTAGTTGGGTGCTCATAACAGGGGGCCAGTCCTTTTTATTGAAGACAGAAGAGAATTATAAGAAAGGTAAGAACATAAGAGCTTTGCTGAATCAGGTCAATAGTCCATCTAGTCTAGGATCTTGCATCTTCTCTTCTTTTTGGTGATGCTTAAGTGACTATCCAATCTGTAACAGGAATACGGCTTTGATGCTGAAATAGTCTGCGCCGGGGACTGGGGGGGGGAGCAGGAATATGTTTAAAGTAAAAGATAAGATTATAAAAGATGTGAGTGGTTGGTAAGCAGTTTGGAATTAATGTACTATGGGAATGTTAAAGATATGGAAGTAGAAACCTGGTAAGAATGTGAATAATGATAAATGAAAACAATGAGGGGGGGCGTGAGGAAGTCATCAGAGAATGTATAAAATGTATGTGATCCGGCCTGAATCGGGGCTGGACAAAAATTGGAAAATCTAATAAAAATTATTTAAAAAAAACAGGAATACGGCAGGAAGCTCTGAGAATTGTAGTCTTCCTGCATTATCCATATGTGATGACATCACCAGGAGTCTGCCAGAACCTTTAAGTCAGGCATATTTATTGGGGTCAAATCCTTTAAAAAGCTCAACAACTTTGGGGTAAATTTATAAAAAAAAATTGCATGTTCACTTCATCAAATCTGGCCCTCTTTGAAAAAAGTTTGGGCACCCCTGCTTTAAGTCTTAGGGGCCATTTCAAAATCCACAGATTCCAAAACTGGGCTGGGGGGGACCTCTCCCCTCTTGAGAACCCATCATTAACCCTTAATGGCTTATCTGGCCACATTTCTGAAGAAAGGTAGTACAGTAGATTGCTTTAACTGGCAGAGGTAATGAGAGTTAGATTTATAAGGGAGATAAAAGGACTAGATACATTGTGGTGGGGAGCAAAAGACGCTATGTGATCAGTTCCTGTTACTATTGAAGGGAGTCACAAAAACTGATTGATTATAAACCACAAGCCGAAGGCTAGAAATTAAACATCTGAACTCTTGGGTTCTGTGTAATCCACTACAGCTTGCATGAAAATTCGGTAAAGTAATTATATTTCTCACAGTATGCTGAAGAAAAGTATAATCACTGGTCATTTTTCTACATTTCGGATTGGTTTGCTATATTCGGAAAAACATTAGGACTTTCAAAAAGGTGAATAGTTCCTTTGTATTTATTTCCCTGAATGCCTAACTGATATTAAATTTTATTTTATTTTTTGCTCGCTAGCTAGCCTTCAGTGAAACCTCAAGGACACAATCCTGTTGATAAAAACAAACAGCCAGACTGTTACTTGCAGAAATGTCATGTTTTGAGAAGACCGACACCTCATTAAATTGCAGGATTACCCCTCACACGCACACTAAAACAATGAGATGCTGCATTTACAAAAAGCAGCCGCTTCTCCGCACTAATGAAACGGGACCCGGAAAACTTGTCTTTCTGTGTCATTAATGCAATTCAGCCAATCCGTCAAGGGATTACTGTGCATCAGCTAAGGAAAGGAGCCTACTCAGGAAAGTTAATTCTTACTGGAAACATCAACCTGAGCATCTAGGCCACAGGAACTGGTCGAGGAGAACGCAGTGATCCATCACACAAAGCAATTAAGCTACACAGGCTTCCCCGTCCCCTTGGGAACTTGCTAGAGTGTTCATACAATGTTTGACTGGCTCTAAGGTTATTTGATGACCAGATCCAGGGCAAGCTTCTCAGGTTAGGTTCACAGAGTGAGATGGAGCTGCAGCACACGTCCTTCACATGACCCAAAGGTTACTTTCCAAAACACTGTTTCACATAGACTATATATGTCTAGCCAGTTGTTGGAGACCCCTTACATGGAGGCAGCAGCTGGTTCTGGAGGGTCCAACCACCTTTAAAATTCCCCATGGTGTCCCAAAGCGATGCAACATCAGGTGCTCCGATACATTCTGGGGAATTTAAATGGCTGTTGGCTTTTGAGCCCCAGTTGCTGCAGGCAGAGAAGCTCCTTACTGGGCAAGAGAGCCAAAGCAGGTCGGTTGACGGACCCTGCCAAGGTGTTGGGCTCCAATAGCTGTCCATGTCATACATTGCAACCCCTTTTATAGGGTTCCTGGTGTTACTTTTGAAGCAAAGGAAGGAGTTGTGCTGCAGCTGCTTCCACAACAACAAAGGAATATAGAAATTGGCCTTATACTGAGTCAGACCATTGATCAATCTAGATCCAGATCATCTCTACACTGATTGGTTGCAGGAAGTCTCCAAGGTTTTGGGCAGGGAGTCTTTCTGAGTCCTGCCCGGAGATGCTGGAAAATGAACCAGGGACCTGAAGAGCACACGTTCCTGCTGGAAACAAAAACTGGCTCAATTTTTTGGAGCTCGGTTCATGTCCTCTCACAATAATACACAGCCACCAAAATGAGCTTCAGAACATACAGTAAATAAGCTTGCCTTTAATTCACAGCCCTATGAATCAAAATTTGCCCTGACCAGTTAAAATTGGGCCCTCATGCTGCTGATTACAAACCGACTAAAAGCTTTATAACTGAGGCATCCTTGTGCCCATTTTACAGGAACAATAATGAATGCCACAAGACAATTAGAAGAGAATCAGGAAATGATGTTGTAGTTGAAATTATAGAAAACTCTTGTCGTTGTTTTTGTACCTTTTTGTAGCCCTATTGTGTCAGGGGACCAACCCAGGCAAAATTCTACCTCAGTTATTCAGAAGGCAAGCTGTATTCTGCATACCAACTTACCCTAAACTGGTGCCCTTCAGATGTTTAGAACATGGGTAGGCAAACTAAGGCCCGGGGGCCGGATGCGACCCAATCGCCTTCTCAATCCGACCCGTGGACTGTCCGGGAATCAGCGTGTTTTTACACGAGTAGAATGTGTCCTTTTATTTAAAATGCATCTCTGGGTTATTTGTGGGGCCTGCCTGGTGTAGGATGTGTGCTTTTATTTAAAATGCATCTCTGGGTTATTTGTGGGGCATAGGAATTCGTTCATTCCCCCCCAAAAAATAGTCTGGCCCCCCACAAGGTCTGAGGGTCAGTGGACCGGCCCCCTACTGAAAAAGTTTGCTGACCCCTGGTTTAGAACTACAACTCCCATCAGAGCCAAGCCCAGGATGGCACTAGAGTCAAAACCTTACCTGCTTGATCTGGAAGTGGGCAACTACTGGAATTTAACAACAGTCTTTTGTCGTTGTTGTTGTTGCTGTTGCTGTTGTTTGAATTGGAAAAGAGAATTTATTCTCTTGATTTTACAGATTGCAATTATTTCCCAAGAACAGCCTTGAAGCAGTAGCAAAGAGAGAACCTTCTACTAAGAGCAATTCTAAACTTTAAAAAGTTTCTGTTCATTGGGAAGGTGAATGGATACACTTCAGAGGATGCTGATACTGTTTGCAGAAAAGAAATCACCTCAAAGGAACACCAGTATAAATGCACAACACTCCACTGAAAGAACTACAAGCCGAGTTCTGCTTTCTATTGCGTGTTCTGCCATTCTCTGCAAAACACTCATTTGTTTCCCACTGCTTGTATGAAGAGGCTTTGAAATCAGTTGGAATTATTTACAGTCTTGTTCTTTTGCTTTAGCAAAATCAATCCAAATGTATAAACAATGAATGGCACCGTTCATTGGGATTAAAAAGCTCAATGCTTGGTGCACTGAGGATTGGAAAATTACCTTTTTGTTATGCCATCCAGTAGGCATGAGCAAAACATAACACGGGTATTACTGAGATCACCTGTGGTTTAACAATGACTTAACAGAAGCTTTTTTCGAAACACATTAATGTTTTCCCTAGGTGGAAGTCTCTTTGGTAAAAATCCACACGCTGCATCTCCTTGCTGGGAAAAGTCTGGCACTGCATTACATAGTCTACAAGTGACCAAATCCTTCCTTTTATGATGTACTTTTATCTGTGTGCCATTTTTATTCAGTCCAATGCGATTTCTTGGAATAGGTCTCTCCATCGCTATCAGCCATGAAGCGGTATACCTTGGAATACCAGACGTTTGGGGAGAAGAATGGGAAGGGATATTGCCTTCATGGCCTGCTTGTAACGTTCCAAGAAGTAGTTGGCTAGCCACAGTTGGAAGCATGCCTAACAGTCTTAGAATACAGAGAATTTTCTGGTTCAGCAAGTAAGTTCAGGAGGTCAAATGGTGGGTTAGTGGAGGCAGACAGCAAATAAAGTTATCCACTTGATGGCAGTGCTGAAGACCAAAGGACAAAGGGATGGGTTAGCTGGTTTGCTTGCCTCCTGTCTCGTCTCACAGTGCAAGCTGTAACAGAGCTATCACAGCATCAGTACAGACCACTGTTCCCAGATTGGTGTAGTTCCCAAGACCAGCATAGTCATAAAATCTTCACAGCCAGCTGCACAAGCTTGGCTTGTGTGCTAGAAATATTGCTGTTGCTCTTTCGAGGAATGCTTCCTGGCATAGAGGGCATGGAACTGAGAATGCGTTGCCTCCAGCTTTTGAGATAGGACAATGATCGTTCTTGTTTAGCTATCAGTTCCATGCAGAATGTGGCTCCACAAACCAAGCTATTCCCCCCTCCCCAGAATGGTAAACAGTCTGGCTTTTTCTCTTAGGCAAATCCTGATTTTGGATTGCTATCATGTACCTTCACTAGGAGCTCTTCAACCACTCTGTGTTCTCCTTAACACCCCTGTGACTCTCACAGGTCCTAGGAAGCTTGGGAAATTTTGTTAATCATGGTAACTGAGTTCATATTATGGACAGCAGATTTCTTAGAAACTACATATCCAGCTGTAGACAGCTGTGAATGATGATCAGAATCGAAGCACAAGGAGCCCTTGGGCATTCAATTTCTAGTGTGCCCATTCTTCTTCATATTTATGTCTTCTTCCATTCTTCCTGTCAAGTTGGTGGTGGAGCAAGATGAGGCCAAGATGGAAGAAAAAGGTCACCTGCAGCCAGCACAAGCAGCTGCAAGAACAAAAGCCTTCACAGAAATCTGTTGGCATCACCTGAATCACTCTGACCTGTTTGTTTTCTGCCTTCCTCGTGTGTTGGGTCTCTCTGGAATTCTCTCCTTTAGGCAGAGCTGGATGGTGGTCCATTGACAAAATCCTGGGCCCATGTTCATGGTCTGGTGTACGATTCAGACTTGCCTTAAGTCTATCTATCTCCCTTCATCATTCTTCCTCACCACCAGAGCTTTTTTTTCAGCCGGAATTCACCGGAACTCAGTTCGGACACCATTGCCATTATAAGAGAACAAGGGAGTTCTGACACCTCTTTTTTTTCTAGAAAAATAGCATTGCTTTCCACCATCTTTGTTCAGTACCATGATACATGTCACTTCAGTCTATCCTTGCGAGGATTCAGCTGAGTACTGCAATGTGAAATATTTCCTCAGATTGTGTATGATATGTGTTTGTGTGCACACACAGTGCTAACGCCAGGTTCTAGAGGCCTTCAGGCCAAACATATTTGGAGGACCCTCTTTCTTCAGGAGCCACCTATGTTGTCATGCAATGGCTCCTCATGCCACAGCTTGCTCACCTGAGGTGAGAGTGATGTGACCACACTCAGAGGGCCCTTCCAGAGCTCTGGGGCCTCAGCAGCTCCCCAAGGCTACTGAACCCTGCGCCGGCGATTTCATGTAATATTGCTGGCGCTTGCCAGGCTGCAGAGAAAGTCCTGAATAAAGACATTACGCTTTTAAAAGCTTTCACAAATTAATGTGCATGTCATAGTGGAGAGATGCCAGGATGGCAAATATATCTCCTCCTCACACAGTCAATTCTTTTGAAGTTAACAAAATGCAGACTGGTCAATATGGCAAAAGTGTTACTATTCACAGATGGACTTCCTCCAGCCTCTCAGACTCACCGTAATGGCTTGTGAAACATGCTCAGCTATGGTCTCTAAATGGCAGATTGTATCCTACACCAGAGGCAGGAGAGATGATGACAGACTCGGAATATCAAGAGGAGAGAGAGAGCTTATGGGTTTTATAATTTCCCCGTGGCTTTGAAGTGGCCAAGATAGACAGCAAAATCCTTCTTTCAGAGGGGAGGGGGGCACATGTTTATCGCAGAATGCAGGGAGCTTGGCATGACAGCCTTGACAGGTAAATAATTTCCTGTCTGTGCCAATATGAAAACTCTAATTACTGCAACAATATCCTGAAAAATTCTCAACAGGTTCTCTTCTCAAGTAAGTAAATAAAAATAAAAGTTGTCATTTCACCCTTCGGAGTCCCCTGGGCTGGGGGGAAGAGACAATGAATCCCACTAGTTGATAACTACTTAGGCAGACTTGAAATTGCTTTGTGAACTGGTTGGTGGCGGGGAGTCATTTTTAATAAAGGTGTGTTTTTTCCGCACCAATTTGGGCCCAATTAAACCATGTTAGGAGATTATAAAAAGAGGTTGATTGTCACCCACTAGTTCCTTTTCTGGAGGAGAAATCCTTTCACACCCAAAAGCACATAATTTGCTTGTGAAAACTATGTTATAAACAATATTTTCTAACCAAAACATAATCTGTATCAGGGGCCACTGATCTGTAGTCCTCCGAATGTTGCTGGACTTCAACTGGCCCTGCCAGCTGGGGCTGATGAAACCCGGAGTCCAACAACATTTGTAGGACCACGGATTCCTCGTCCCTGATCTGGTCTATACACTTGATCAGCAACTATTTTTTGAATGGGTCCAATATTATTTTCAATTGTGCAAAAGCTAAAGTCCTTCTAAAATTGCTTCTGCCTGCTGTTGACTCTGTTGTGAGTCAAGAAACAGGCAAGCAGGCTTTTCAACCTTCTCTTCTACCTGATGGGGATTGTTGAGACACCCTAAACAACCCGTTGGGTTGAAAAGTGGCAAGAGGGTCAGAGCTCCAAGTTCAGGATGCCATCAAGAAGTGGGACCTCGAGGCAAGTGGTGTAGTGACTCAGTACAGTTTTTTTTATTATTATTAAATAATTTTTATTCATTTCCCAATAAAAATCTTACAATTATTAACAAATCAAATCATATACATTATCGCCAATTATATGTTCCAATTGGAATATAGACTCAGTACAGTTTTGATCCTGAGGCTGGATCAGTTCTCAGCCACACCCAGCGCTTCCTAACAGAGGTTGGTCAACTAGGGCAAATGGGGCATTGCCTCACCAACCCCAGCCTGCCTTCAGCCAGCCCAAATTGCCTGCTGTCAATCTTATAACCAGCCAGGGGTTTGTTCTGACTGTCACTGAATCTGGCTCCACCTACTTCTGGCCTCACTGCCTTCCATCCTACCAGTTTCAATGGCCATCAGCCGTTAATGGGTTTTCTATTCAATACTCAAGGTCCTGCTCCGAGGGCCTTCTGACAGTTCCCTCACTGCGAGAAGTGAGGTTACAGGGAACCAGGCAAAGGGCCTTTTGGATAGTGGCACCCGCCCTGTGGAACGCCTTCCCATCAGATGTCAAGGAAATAAACAACTATCCGACTTTTAGAAGGCAACTGAAGGCAGCCCTGTTTAGGGAAGTTTTTAATGATTGATGTTTTAATGTATTTTTAATATTTTGTTGGAAGCCGCCCAGAGTGGCTGGGGAAACCCAGCCAGATAGGTGGGGTATAAATAATAATTATTATTATTCCATTCATTTTAGCAAAGTTTACCAGCACAATCAAGGCCAAAGCAAGAAACAACAATGGGAGAGAGTAAAAGTCAGGGCGACTATCCTCAGAGTAATAATGCATAGAGGTTCAGTGTACAGGATATTTGGGGCGTACATACATATTTTCATGAAAACCCCTCCCTCCTTTTTTTTTTTAAAGGAGGAGTGGATTCTTCCACAAAAAAGGGAACTTCTGATTCCAGATCTCAGGAATGGGGTAGACACAAATCAAAACACAGCCATGCTTCAAAATTTGCCTTTCTCTGAATTTTGCAATACAGTTCTTCAGTCAAGTAATGTGTACAAAAATGCATATACTGGGATAAAGTGTGCATAAAAAATGCATGTATTTATTGGTGAAAATAGCATACAAAAATGCATTATATTAGGTGAAATCGCACAAGGAATTTTTTTTTACTAAAATGCTGATAAATTTTAAGTATGATGATTTTAAACAAAAACCACAAACTGATGTGGAAATCTGCACATCAGATTGGAAAATTGAGAAACTGAGAGGAACCAAAACTAACAAATTCATCCTCACAGATCTCCCACATCACATTTTTTAGCCCTGAAATATATTGCTTTTCTGATGAAAAGCTGGGTTGTGAAATCTTCCTGGGTGCTGAGGCTTTCTGCAGCATGTGATTCAGGTGCTTTGTTTTCCAGTTAGGGTCAATCTTAGAAAGCGGTGTGTGAGCAGTCCAGCATGTCCTTAAGCCCTGAGGCTGTAATACTCAGAAAGACCTTTGGCACCTCCACCTTCCCCTCGCTGCTTTGCATGTCCTTGCCAGGCCTCCTGTCGGAGCTTGGCCTTACAAGCAGAAAAATACACACACCCTTTACCTCAGCAGCAGCAAATGCACCTTAAACAGAGCGGTCCTCCTTGCTTTGTGTTCTGTATGTAGCCTGTATTGCAGGGACATCTGCTGGAGTGGAAACACAGTGACAAGTGGAGGAACAGACTTGTGACAAAACACATTTCAAAGAGAGTCCAGAGGGGTTTGCGTTCGCATCGCATTGTCGCAGCTCCTGCCAACCTAGCAGCTTGAAAGCACATCAGTGCAAGTAGATAAATAGGTACCGCTGCAGCAGGAAGGTAAACGGCGTTTCCGTGCGCTCTGGTTTCCGTCACAGTGCACCAGAAGCGGTTTAGTCATGCTGGCTGCATGACCTGGAAAGCTGTCTGTGGACAAACGCCGGCTCCCTTGGCCTGAAAGCGAGATGAGTGCTGCAACCCCATAGTCGCCTTTGACTGGACTTAACCGTCCAGGGGTCCTTTACCTTTACCTTTTTATCTTTCATCTCCCATGGTGTATGCAGCAGCGCATATACGTATTTGCTCGAGTCTAATGTGCCGACGAATCTAATGCGCATCTCGATTTCCAGAACCTGGAAACCAAAAAAAGTATTTGGCGGCAAATTAAAAGGGGAGGCAGTTCATTTCCTGCAAAAAATGTCCCCCAAAACTAAGTAGTCTCCGTTCAGTTCTAGTTCAGTTTCTGTTGGCCCATTTTGCTGCAAGCACTTTCTCGAAGTAAGATACGGTTTGCTTTCTAGAACGCTGTCTGCAGTGGCGTCGCAACGGGGGGCGGTGGGGGCACTGCGATCCCGGTGTCATGTCTCCGGGGGTGACAAGGCATGCAGATTGCCAGCCGCGGCGCTCCAGCACTGTATGGACGGTGCTGGGATTCTCTGCTCATGGCTGCAGCCGCATGTAGAGGATCCTCCGTTCACGGCTGCAGCCACGAGCAGAGGATCCTGGCACCATCCGTATGGTGCTGGAGCGGCGGCAGCGGCAACCCGCTATGTAGCGCGCATGTGTGGCGTCACTACGTACGATGCATGTGTTGTACGTAGCAACGCTGCGCATGTGCGCTACGTAGCAACGCGATGCCCCCGGGTGCACGTCATGTTTGCCACTCCGGGTGCCCAAGCGGCTTCCTATGCCACTGGCTGTCTGCTCTCTCCAGCTCTGGCAACATGCCTCGAATAATGCTTGTAACACAGAAGTTTAATGGGACTTTGAAAACTATCCAAAATTTGCTTTATGCCTACTTCCAGTGCTTAGCACTCAGTACAATATATTGCAGGACATATGCTGCTATAATTTTTTTTTAATGTTGTGGATTCCCCGGAAAAGAAGAATTTTCCCTGTGGTGAGACATTCTTTCCAAATTGTGCTTTCCTGCAGAAGTCATCAGCATTATGGGACTTGGGAAATTATTAAGATATACAACAGGTGACTGAGTCAACTAGGACACCGTTTCATTATTTAAGAGTTAATAGCCGAGAGATTTTTAAATATGCTTTGGATGCTAATGCGCATCAGCATGTAAGGGAAAGCTTGCCACTTCCAAGCATGCCTGTTTGCAAAGATAGATTTGATCAGCCGCGGTCTGGATGGCAGAATGGAAACTGCCATTCAGTTTCTACTCCTGCTGTCACTTTCCATCACTCTTGATTCCTAATTGTACCACCCAGAATTCCACCCATCAGGAAAATGGACTCTCACCTGGAGAGAATGGAAGCAGGTGTTTTACAGCATGGCAGATGTCATAAATAACACTGGAAAGAAGACCTATATCTACTTATAGCATTGTTAATTTTGAGGGGGGAGGAATGCGCAGAACAGTATGGAATTCTGGCCAAGACTCAAGTACAATAAGGACATATGAGGACAGAACGAAGCATGATGAAGAATATGAGGAAGTTTTCTTTTTTATAATATATAGATAGATGATAGATAGATTAGATAGATAGATAGATAGATAGATAGATAGATAGATAGATGATAGGCAGATAGATAGATTTGGTGGGGGCATCGTCACTGAAACTCAGGTTGAATATTGTGGTTCCATAGCACTTCCAAATCTTGATCCAAAAAGTCTTCTAACATTTCTAAATCCTGCCATGCTTTCTCTGTGTACAAATCATACTTTCATGCACCTGCATAAGTTATCACACAGTATTTACCCTTGTGTGGTAACTGAGCTTTCCGTAGCTGAGTTATCTGAATTCTAATATTTAAACCTTTTTGAACCCAACTATTTGTATTCTCATGATATGCCATCTCCATTCTTGCAAATAAAACACACATGGAACAGATCCAAACCATCTGAATTCCCCTGTTCTAAAACCTTATCTTCATTATTGCGGGTAAAATACACAGAAATGAGAACAATTAAGTGTGAAATCTTAAAACTACTAAGCCCATAATGCAGTGTAAGTGAGCAAGTGTAATTTAATCTAAGCAAGCAATTATTTGAAATTAATACTTGCATGCAATGCTAGCGGAACTGGCTAAAGTTAAAATGGGAAGATGGCTTCTCTACAGAAATCCACTGTTCAAGATTAGGAAATATGAAGATTTCACCAAGAGAAACAATTATTTCACATTTTCCAGCACTTGTACCATTGGGATTATGCAACTTTGGAGTCAGACTGTTGCTCAAAGTACTCAAAGATTCACAGGGAGATTGAATCATTTTATAGACTCCGTCTCCTTTGATTTTTGTTGACATTCTTCTAGCAACGATTTTATCATTAACATCGTCACCTTACTGGCAGGTGAATTCAAAATATTTACTGGCACATTTGATTAAAAATGAGAGGAACTCAAATGGATTTTGCTATGGGAGTAGCAGGCAGAGAGTTAACGGCCACTCTCACAACCATATGAATGCTCTAATCCCAGTCTCCATAACTTGCATAAATTTAGAGCAGGGTCATGAAAACCCACAAACCAAAGCTTAGCTGCTTAGCTAGAGGTAGAGGCAGGAGATGGCAGCAAGACTGACTTTGTGCTGGGTCAATGAGGTGCTGGCGGTGGTGTGTTGGCACCATAATAGCCATGCCCCTTTCTGTCTGCCTCCCAGTAACCAACCAGAGATCAGGTGAGAGGTGCCCCCCCACTGCACCATCTGCTACAGAACAGTAGGTAAAGGTAAAGGACACGGGTGGCACAGTGGTCTAGACTACTGAGCCTCTTGGGCTTGCCAATCAGAAGGTCGGTGGTTCAAATCCCCGTGACGGGGTGAGCTCCCATTGCTCTGTCCCAGCTTCTGCCAACCTAGCAGTTCGAAAGCATGCTAGTGCAAGTAGATAAACAGGTACCCTTGCGGTGGGAAGGTAAACAGCATTTCTGTGCGCTCTGGCACACATCACAGTGTTCTGTTGCACCAGAAGTGGTTTAGTCATGCTGGCCACATGACCCGGAAAGCTGTCTGTGGACAAATGCTGGCTCCCTTGGCCTGAAAGTAAGATGAGTGCCGCAACCCCCTAGTCGCCTTTGACTGGACTTAACTGTCCAGGGGTCCTTTACCTTTACCCTTTTTTACAGAACAATAGATATTAGTTCGCAAGAGAATCCTGAAAATTGTCTCACTGTCTAATGTACACATGCCGCATATTAGTGGGAAAGAATGGAAACAATTCTCTGTGCACGGTATATGCACATGCAGCTAAACCTTTGTTGGGCTTTGTATTGTACCCCATGTATACAGAACCGTTCCTGGACTATACTGTGAATAGTGATCCTGGGCTTGTCAGTAGGCCTTGAGTATGAATATTCACCGGCTTCATCTCTTGGCTCAGCAACTGTTATCCTTCTGAATTTTAAGCCTTTTATGGCTCCCTTCTCTTCTGCTTTGTGTTACCCATCTGCAAAACAAGAATGACCTTTCCAGATACATCCTTCGATACACAGTTATAATTTTGTAAGGCAGATTCCTTCCTAGATCTCATCTTGCCTCTTTCATAGACCTCATTGTTGCCTGCAAACGTAAGACTCTCTCTATAGGCAAATCTAAAAAAAAATGTAGTATAAACTGTAGTATAAAGTGGGAAACACTGGCCTGTGGGCGCTCCAATTGGAGAGCAGCCTTTACCAAAGGTGTCATGAGTCTTGAAGACACTCGAACTCAGGACGAAAGGAAGAAACACGCTAAGAGGAAGGCAAACCCTTACCATGACCGACTCCCACCCAGAAACCTATGTCCCCACTGTGGAAGGACGTGTGGATCCAGAATTGGCCTCCACAGTTACTTACGGACTCACTGTAAAAACCATGTTTATGGAAGACAATCTTACTCACCTATGAGTGATCACCAAAGAAAAAGAAGAAACGTAAGACCTCACACTAAACGTAAGACCTCACAAGCGACATTATTCAGCTACAGGGACAGGAAAACCCTGGTTCAAAGACAAGTTGTGCTCTGCAATCCCTTTTCATTGAATCATGGGATTTTAGAGTTGGAAGACATCTTAGAAGTCACCTAGTCTAACTACTTGTTCAGTGCAGGATCTGCAGTGCAGGATGCAAGCAGGGTTGGCCCAAGACACTTTGCTGCCTGGGACAAAGGACAGGATAGCACCCTCTCTGCATTCCATCATGTGCAGAAGACAGCTGGGCTGGCAGTTACTTCAATGCTGTAGATGGGATTGTGTCCTCTACCATGCCTGAGGCAACAGGCCAGATTAGTGGGCCCAGAACATCTTCCCCAAACATCTGCCATCTGAGTCAGTGGCTTCACTCTGCCTAATTGTAGGGCTGATTCTGGGTGCATGTATCTCATCCTTGACAGATGGCAATCCAGTCTCCACTTACATACCTGCAATCTATCGCCTCCCAGGGCAGTCTCTTTTAGGGCTGGACGATATATCACTATATCATCCAAAACAGGTTTGAAACTCACATCATGATATCGGTTTCATGATTTATGACCTGGCAATATATCACAAATCATTATGTGTGTGTGCTATGCAAAAATCACAATGTGGGAAAAACTGGGAAGCCAGCCAATGCTTCTCTTGATTCCTGCAGCCTTTGTAAACTCTGCCAGCTCAGCTCTCCCCTGCCTCATGCAGGGGGAAGCGAATCGCAAGAGCAGGTGCCGGCAAAAATAACCATGCAGGGGGAACCGTGAAGCCAGCCAATGCCTCTACATAGCTCCATCCTTATTTCAGACATTGTGATATATTGATATATTGATATATTGGTATCGCCCAGCCCTAGTCTCTTCCACCATGAAATAGCTCTTACCACCAGGATGTTTTCCCCTAATGATCTTCCCTTTGTTCCTTTGTACAATAGCACAAGCCTTTGCAAATCCACTGGGAGAGTATTTATGGCTTCTTTTGACTACCAGAGGCCAGGAAGTCATAGGTGGTATACTTATGTACATCCATCCCCTGATGACTAATTGTGAATGAGCCGCCTCAGATCAAGCACCACAAAAACCAACTTTCCATGCTGCCCAAACTCACTTTAAATGCAATGGAAAGTTTTTCAGCGCAGTCAGTTCACAGATTCAGATGGAAGTCACCCAATTCAGATGCAGAGTGGCACTCTTGCGAGCAGATGGGCATGTGTGGTGGTGCTGCCAGCTGACTAGCAACCTGGTTGAAAACCAGTATCAACCAGCACCTCCCAATGAAGCTACTATCATCGCTCACAAAGGGCTACCCCAATCGCATAGATCACAGCAGCTGCATGCATATGCGCTTGGATGGAGGCACAAGTTGAATCCTGGTGCTTCCCTAGGGTTCCACATGCTCCCTCAACCCGGCATCTGAATTAGGTCACAGAGTTGAATAATCAAGCGACGAGAAACCAAGCAGCACAGATTTTTGCGTGAACCATCTCCATGGCTCTCTAGATGCAACTCTCTCTATATATAAAACTGTATTTGTATTCATTCATTTACAGTCAATTTAATTTATTTTTCTCCCTTTCTTTTACATTTCCCCAGTGAACTCGCACTCCTTACAGATTAACTTTTCAGGAGGTCAATGCTCTGCCCATCATTTTGAGTGAATTCTCCCTCCCTCCCTCCCTCCCTCCCTCCCTCTCACACACACATGCCAGCAGCTGCTGATTTGCAGTCTTTTGTCTTCTCTGTTTGATCCCTCTGCCTTTATCAGAAATGCTGTCCTTCTATGGCAAGTGCTTTAACTCTTTGATAAATTCTTTTTGTTCTGCAGGCTAAATTTACCATTCTGTGCAATGGTGTCCCCCTTGCTCCCCACAATTATTAATTTATAGATCCTTTTGATTTTCTGAATCTTCCTTGCCCTCAAAAGGAAGCTGCTATCAGGTGCTAAGGGGGCGGGGGCGAGAAATACCATGTGCATGTATGTATTTTCCTTTTAAATGAAGCTAGTGTTCTGACAGAAGTTCAGTGTATACATCTGTACTGACTTGCAATCCTTATCGGAATGCACAACATAGGGGAAATTAAAGCATGCTACCCCTTAACATAGGCATAGGTAAAGGTAAAGGGACGCCTGACCATTAGGTCCAGTCGTGTCCGACTCTGGGGTTGCGGCGCTCATCTCGCTTTATTGGCCGAAGGAGCCGGCGTACAGCTTCCGGGTCATGTGGCCAGCATGACTAAGCCGCTTCTGGCAAACCAGAGCAGCACACAGAAACGCCGTTTACCTTCCCGCCAGAGCGGTTCCTATTTATCTACTTGCACTTTGATGTGCTTTCGAACTGCTAGGTGGGCAGGAGCTGGGACCAAGCAATGGGAGCTCACCCCGTCGCAGGGATTTGAACTGCCGACCTTCTGATTGGCAAGCCCTGGGCTCTGTGGTTTAACCCACAGCACCACCTGGGTCCCCTAACATAGGCATAAGGCAATTTATTCAGCCAGAATATGGCCCCATTCCTTTCTGGGCAACTTTCTGGGGCCCACCAGCTAGTGGTTGGCAGGGCCAGAGGCAAAAGCGGGTGGAACAAGCAATATAAATGTTATGGCCTGTTGGGCGACCAACTCTATGTTACAAAATGTCTGCAAACATGACATGAAAGCTGGGCAACATTAACCCCATGGGATGGGAATCCCTTGCAGATGACCGCAGTGTCTGGAGACAGTCAGGTTGTGTATCCATAGCAGTGACCAGAGGAAGAATGACTGCTGGGAGGAACACAGAGAGAAGAAACGCTATGGTGCATCTGCAGCAGCACAACCAGATGCCTTCATCTGCCCCAGCTGCAATAAAACATGTCTCTCCTGTATAGGTCTCTACAGCCACAGCATGTTGTAACTCTCCAATGGTTTGACTTCACTACTAAAGGCACACTCTCCCATTGTCTCCCGAGACAGATAGATGCCAACATCACTGTAAGCTGCTTTCTATGATGGCGGTGCACATTCCCCACTATGTGCCCCATGACCCTGAACCGAGGGTTCCCATTCAGGTCATCCCACCCTGGGCCAGTCTGGAGACCATCTGCCTTGCCCTGTGTCAGGGACTGGTTGGATACAGAGGAAGGGTGGGAGGAACCAGCTGGGGAACCACCAAGGGAAGACGGCTAAGAGCCAGGGGACTGGTGGTGGGATGATGATGATGAGTGGTCAGAGGCAGAAGACTGGGAGGAGGAGGTGTCAGAACCCTGAAGAGGTAGCAGGGCGTAGTGAGCAGGAAGAGTCTGTGGCAGAGAGCAGTCCAGAATAACAGGCAGAAGAGGAGGCAGGAGGGGGGGCAAGAGGCAGAGATGAGTCAGGCTGGTGAAGAGGCACAAGTATCTGCCCCTCCTGCTGTGACAAGCTTCCTTTGGGACTTGGGTGAGACTATTGTTTCATCAGGGTGTTATTTTTAAAAATCAATTAAACCTATGGCCTGGAGGAGAGAGGAGATGTTGTGTCTCCTCCCTTCGTCGGGGTTGACATATTTCCAAAAGTGAAAATCCGGACACAAAAGTTGTTGAGCTTTATTTTTGCAAAATCGCTCCCCCCTCCCCCCAAAAATGAATTTTTTACCCATTTTCAGGAATATCGCCAAAAAATCAACACTTCCAATATGGGCTGCCATGTGCCCAGGTTTTCCCAGATATTTTAGCCACTTTTGGAAAATTCTGCCATTTTCAGTGGATGAATCCCAGCTATGTCTGAAAAATTCCGGAGGTGTGGCTACCCTACCCTTTGAACTTTTGACCGAGAACAAGGGGTCTATTCAGTGAAGCCACTTGAAAAGGATCATGCAGTGCTAGGCAGGATCAATGCCTCTGCTGATGGAGCCATCAATCCTGCCTGGTGCTGCTTCGGAGTTGGGTCTCATTTAACCAACAACTCATTGTAAAGGAAGACCACTAGCGGGGGTGGCCTTGGAAAAGAGGGTGTGCCCTGGTGAGATTCCCAAGGGTTCTCCTCTCCTGGGTTACAGCTTTAGCACTGTGTTTGAGCAGTGCTCTGTGCAGAAGCGGACTTGTTCTCTTCTTCCCATGTTAAGATTTCTCCGAGCTGCCGCTGAATTTCACATAAAGCGATCTTTCTTGAAAGCTAATTTGCAGTTCTGCTTGGGTGAAACATCCGGGGGGCTTTGAGGGAGTGAAAGCAAGCGTCAATAAAAGTGGCAAACATTTCTCAATGGGGTGCCACACATCTTTACCACGGAACCATAAAAAAGACAGTCACAGAAGTTAATAGACAAGTTTAGCCACAGGTGTTCCATTTTTCCCATACCTGTGCTGACTTTCTGTTGGAAGTCCAGGCTGCTGAGGAAACTGACTGCTGAGGGAAACATAATTGTACATGGCAATATTCAGTATGTGGGTAAAACAACAACTGGTTGGTTTGTAGAGTTAAGTTTATTTTATAATATATATTTAACCAAATGCATATGCCACTTGGTTGTAGTAAAACTGGTAAGTCAGGGTTTCCCAAACTTGGGTCTCTGGCCATTTTTGGACTACAGTAGGACCTTGGTTCTTGAACGGCTTGGCTCCCAAACAAATGGGCCCCCAAACGCTGCAAACCCGGAAGTAAGTGTTCCGGTTTGTGAATGTTTTTTGGAAGCCAAATGACCGACGTGGCTCCTGCTTTAGTGCAGGAAGCTCCTGCAGCCAATCGGAAGTCGTACCTTGGTTTTCAAACGGTTTCTGGAGTCTCTAGCTTATTTTACTGATGCAATAGAGTTGTCATCCGATCGAAGAACAAAACTTCTGGGTATCTAGACTTGACACCTTAACACCCCAAGGCCTCAGCCTGGAAGATAAGCCTTCATCCAGCAGGGTTCTTTTTATGTTCTTATCATCCCTGTGTTTCCATATACATTGATCTCATTCACACATTACATCATGAGTATACAATCTCAGGTGTATCTCTAAAATCCCAGTAAGTCCTTCAACTATCAGAGTAGTAGGATCTGACAAATGCAACTTCACGTTATTCCCCAAACAACCTGTAATAATTCATTTGCAAACTACCAGTGCAGACCACTCATATACTGCGCTCCAATCTTCTGTAGGTTACCATTTTTCAGCCACCTGACCCTTGGGTTCCACAGCTCTACGTGGGGCTACCTTGAAGGTGGCCTGGAAACTACAACTAAACCAGAATGCGGTAGCCAGACTGGTGACTGGGAGTGGCCACCGAAACCCTATTACACTGGTCCTGAAAGACCTACATTGGCTCCCAGTACATTTCCAAGCACAATTCAAAGTGTTAGTGCTGACCTTTAAAACCCTAAACAGCCTCGACCCAGTATACCTGAAGGAGTGTCTCCACCCCCATTGTTCAGCCCAGACACTGAGGTCCAGCACCGAGGGCCTTCTGGTGGTTCCCTCCCTGCGAGAAGTGAGGTTATAGGGAACCAGGCAGAGGGCCTTCTCGGTAGTGGCACCCACCCTGTGGAACATCCTCCCATCAGATGTCAAGGAAATAAACAACTATTTGACTTTTAGAAGACATCTGAAGGCAGCCCTGTTTAGGGAAGTTTTTAATGTTTAATGCTATATTGTGTTTTTAATATTCAGTTGGGAGCTGCCCAGAGTGGCTGGGGAAACCCAACCAGATGGGCAGGGTATAAATATATTATTATTATTATTATTATTATTATTATTATTATTATTATTATTAGCATCCAGGGCTCAGAAGTTACTCTTCCAGGGGGCAGTAAATCAAGAGAGCAGTTTATAATTCACTGTTAGCTTAATGAAATACAAGTGGAACCCAAAATGATTAAAAAAAAATATGCCTCACTTTCTTTCCCTCGATCCAGGAGCACGGCCAGAAATCAAATCCTCTGTGGTGCTTTTCATTTGCCGTACTTGTTGAACTTCCCACCAGTCCGTTAATAGCATCTTTCATTGTCACTGATTCAGGAGGGGAGGATCTTCCTTCAAGATTAGTGCCACCTTTCCAGGGCGGCAGACTAATTAGCAACGTTGGCACCTCCAAAGATGTGAAATTTGTCCTTCCCAATAACGTCTTTATAGCTGGGTTTTGCCTGGGTTAGCGCAGCAGATGTCACATTAATGCTCCAAAATCCGAAGTCCATTTTTATCAACATCTTTGACGGAGCCCTGGGGGTTTTCGCTGATGGAGTGCGAGCTAGAATTGGCCTCGTTTTTTTACTTTGGCGATTAAGAATTCATTTGATGATACTTACTGTATGTTCGCTCTGCCCTCGAGATAGCTGTCAGCACTCCTTTAATTAAGACTAACTTACTGACTTCGGGCTGCGTTTCAAAGCACATTCTGGAAACAGAAAGGCGCCCAGTTTTCCAGGACCTGCTAGTGCTACCGAGTCGATTTGCCCCTGTCACCGGGCCACAAAGGGGCTATGACAGACCTGCGTGAACTTTTTACGGTGCCATTTAATGAGGGCTCCATGCTCAGCTGAGCTTGTCTCAATCCAGGCGTGTGCAAAAAAAAACGGCCGTAGACCGTTATCTGAAATTGCATGTTCCTCTGAGAGCAAACATGTTTTGGCAGAAATCACTACCCAACTCGCTGTCTGAACAAGGCTTGGGAGGAGGATTGAGGGATAAAGCTTGATAAAGAAGAAACTCTCTACCCTCTCCCGAGTTATCCTTTGGAGAGAGTTAAAATAAAGACCTAAGAAGAGGCTGAGACATAGGAAAAGGTTGGATTTGGTACATTCTCCAAGAAACTCAGAGGGCATCAAGGAAACTGCTTTCAGTTACTAGCACCACCCCAACCCCCAGTGTGTTAGAAAGGTGGTAAAGGGAGCAGGTGGCACTGTGGTCTAAACCACAGAGCCTCTTGGGCTTGCTGATCGGAAGGTTGGCGGTTCAAATCCCCGTGATGGGGTGAGCTCCCATTGCTCTGTCTCAGCTTCTGCCAACCTAGCAGTTCGAAAGCATGCCAGCACAAGTAGATAAATAGGTACCACTGCGGCGGGAAGGAAAACAGCATTTCTGTGTGCTCTGGTTTCCATCATGGTGTTCTGTTGCACCAGAAGTGGTTTAGTCATGCTGGCCACATGGCCCGGAAAGCTGTCTGCAGACAAACATTGTCTCCCTCAGCCTGAAAGCAAGATGTGTGCCCCAACCCCATAGTCGCCTTTGACTGGACTTAACTTGTCCAGGCGTCCTTTATCTTTACCTTACCTAGAAAGGTGGTAAATGGAGATGTTCTGTTCTTTTAGCTATAGCACATGTGAGATGTGATCACTTTTCTACCTGCAATTTTCAAATGCAGTATTTTATTTGCTTAAAATAATAATACACAGGGAAGGAAGTCTGTCATTTCAAGTTATTTCTGTTTTTTTGTGTTTTTTTATGACATTTCTTTACTGTTGGCTTCCATGGCTGTCATTTATGGCTTTCGGTGGTGGGTGTCCCCCCCCCCCCATTAAACGGTGTGCTTTTTACATTGTGTTTGTAAGATGTAAACTTACCTTATGAAGACTTGGCTCTAAAGGGAAGCATTAAATGGTCCCTCTTCCAAATAAATAAATAAATAAATAAATAAATAAATAAATAAATATTGTTCACATGTCTCCATCAGATGTTGCTGGACTACAATCCCCATCATCCCTTGACCATTGGCCATGCTGGATGGGGGTGATGGGAGATGGAATCCAACCTCATCAAAAGGACCACAGGTTCTGCACATCCCTTCATTACAGCATTGTATTACTTGCCTAATAAAAGAAGTAAATGCCATCGAGCACTCCAGTACATTTTCCAAGTTTTATTTGAAGTTTGGCAAAGTAGATTAGAGACATTTGTATTCATTAAGGATATTTTTTTTTTAAAAAAAATACTGTTCCTTTGGAACTCAGGCACTTTCTTTATAAAGTTTGGACTTTATAGGCAGCATAAGAACCATAAACAGAACAATAAAATGGTGAGGGGGTGGGACTCACTTTTGTACATCACACTCTACAAAGGGAAAAAAAAGAAAACCCACAATATTGTTCCATAAATTCCGGTTTTAGCAGATGACTAAAGGAAAACGCAGCACCAAGAGCACAGTGGATGAAGACTGTGGAATGAGACTGCCATATCTGGAAGAACCAGCTCATGTATCTAGTATAATGCTTTGAAAAGGACAGGGGGGGCAATTTGATTTTAAGGGGGGCAATTTGATAATAAGTTTGTAATAATATTTTTTTTATTTATACCCCGCCCATCTGGCTGGGTTTCCCCAGCCACTCTGGGTGGCTCCCAACAGAATTAAAAGCACAATAAAACTTCAAACATTAAAAACTTCCCTAAACAGGGCTGCCTCCAGATGTCTTCTAGAAGTCAGATAGTTGTTTATTTCCTTGACATCTGATGGAAGGGTGCTCCACAGGAATGAGTGCCACCACCGAGAAGGCCCTCTGCCTGGTTCCCTGTAACCTCACTTCTCGCAGGGAGAGAACCACCAGAAGGTCCTCAGAGGTGGACCTCAGTGTCTGGGCTGAACGATAGGGGTGGAGACGCTCCTTCAGATATGCTGGGCCGAGGCCATTTAGGGCTTTAAAGGTCAGCCCCAACACTTTGAATTGTCCTTGGAAACGTACTGGGAGCCAGTGTAGGTCTTTCAGAACCAGTGTTATAAGGTCTCGGCGGCCACTCCCAGTCACCAGTCTAGCTGCTGCATTCTGGATTAATTGCAGTTTCCGGGTCACTTTCAAAGACCAAGTTAATGGCCTTTTAGACTTCCTCCATGTGAATAGGACTTTGCTTTTTGAATAATAAGAATTATATGTCATGGGGGGGGGAGGGTGTCAGGATTTTAGATATGCTTAGGTGGGGCATGGCCAAAAAAAGGTTGGGAACCACTGCGCTAGAGTATCCGGCAGGACTGAAATATCCGTATACATTTCCAGACTGAAAGGGCTATGGGGATGTGGAGGGTTCCCTTTTTGAATATGAGCACACTTATTCTTCCCTCCATACATAACTTTCTGCTTGCCATTAGATTGTCTGATTTCCAATTTATTGCAGGCATTATATTTGCTGAAATAATTTAAGTCCCGTTGAGGAATTTCCCCCACATGCCCTGTATGTATTTTTTAGTACTTCCCCCTGCATAAGTTGGAGCTACGAAGGAGTGGACATTCTTCCTCCTGCCAGCAAATCTCACTTACATGAATGGTACATTCCTTATGTGAAAACTCTACCAACTCTTATGGTCACTTGTATAACATAGTGCTACTGAAGTAGGGGGAATTCGCCTTGGGGTGCCGCTATATGCCAACCAGCCCGCAAAACCAAGGAGCCAATCCTGAATGCAGCTATAGCAAGGGGAACAGATTGGGAGGCCACTGGGCCAAATGGGAAGCAGGATGGATTAAGCAGCATCAGCATTTAATTGAGCATTTGTGACTGCGGCTCACCGAGAAGTATGGAGAAGAGGCCATAAGCCAAGGCCCAAATGGTGTAAAGCTAATGTAGTATTTCAGCCCCTGTCAGGCTTTGGGGAATCAGCTCCTTTCCCCCGTGGCAGTAGATAAGAGATCAAATGAAAGGAATGTCTTACCAGTTAGAATCTTTAATAATCACAGTGAGAGAACAAAGAACACATTTCCTAGAAATGGTGGTGCTCCCAATTAAGGGACACTCCTCCCTCTGTCCCTATTAATCAACGTCACTACTGTTTTGTAATCTGAGCTTGTACCCTCTGTTCTTTCTGTTCTGACACTTTCTGAGCTCTTTTGGACTTTGGGGAAGTGGGGGTGGATGCTATCCAGAGTCTGTGAATCTGTTAACTCTCTCTCTTCTAGTGTTTCATCTGCTAGCTGTTCCCTATCCAGTATTTCCCAGCTTCTGCCTTCTGAACTATGCCCCTCTGCAAACCACAGTTCCAAATCTATACTGTCCTCCAGCTCCTTGGAAGATTCAGGATCAGGGAAATGGGGTGGCTCCCACCATTATTCCTCAGTGCAGCCCTCCTCAGCACAGTCCCTGACAGGCACTCAGGTCTAGAACATGGACTGTAAGAACTCTAAGGTCTAAATCACTATGGTTGTGCAAGGCACCCCAATTTCGGTTCAGTGGTCCTGGTCAGGCCATAAGCCAACTCAATCTCAAAACAGAATTGTGGCCTTGCACATTTCTAATGTTTAATTAGGAGTTTAAATGCTATTTGAATAGGTGGTATTTGTTGAATATGCAAGAGACTATTTAGTGTCTTCTTCTACAACCCCCCCCCACCCGCATGGTTTTAAACTTGAATTAATTGTGATGGGTAGCAAGGAGGAGGGGAGGAGGCACACAGACAGAGACTCTTGCCTGCATGGTCTCCTTCTCCTTCCCTCACCCCTTCACCTTTGGCCCAACCTGACCTTGGGTGAACCATGGTCTCCTCAACTGTCCAGACAAAATCCTGGATCAGCCCAAATTGGCCCAGTTTGGTTCAGGATCCAGGATTTGTCTGGACTAGATAAACAGTCCTAGAAATCACACATCATCATCATCATTTGTTAAATTTGTTTGTCACTTTATCTTGCCCAAGGTGACCCAAAGTGATATGCAACCAAGCCCTGCACAATATTTTGTTAAAGTAGGCACATGACTGGATCACATTGTGCTGGCAAGTTTCCCTGTATCCTCTAAGTGGCAGTCAATCAAGTGGCATGGGTCTGGGGAGACATGCAGTGTGCCAATGTGCCACGCAGAATTTTTAACTGAATGTTGCACGTGGGTCGTCAGCTTAACTTTCAATAAGCAGCATTTGTTGCAATAAATGAAAATGTTGTTCCCACAATATGTTCCCTGTTTTATTTGCTTGACCATAGAAGCTCCTTCCCCTACCTTCCTGCCAGCAATTAAAAACAACAGAAACAACACAACCCAGCAATCACATCTTCACACTAATTAAACAATGGGTGTAATGTATTTTTAAGGCCAAGATCATCCTTGGCAGAGGAAAACTATTTTACCCTGAAGTCTTTCCAAAGTAGACTTCTTAATGCCAGCTCCTACAGTGGTTCCCAAAGAGCTGCTGTTTCAGGTCAAACATATGCCAACTTAATGGTCCTTGAATTTTATTTTTCTCTCCCTGCAAGGTACCCATTCATCCAAGGAGCAATTTCTTTAAATGAGGCATCTTAATCTGAATTGCCAGTTACTACCTGTGGTGTCAACTTTTACCCCCATCACCTTTGGGAAATGAAAGGCAGATTCAACAGCTCTCTTAAAGTTTTGTTTTGGGGTTGTTGTTTTGCTCGCTGATATTCCAAGCAAAATGGTTTGGGATCCAAATGTACAAGATGGCTGTTGGGATTCGAACCATGCAAATGTCTGTTTCCGAGAAGCTCCACTCTCATTTTAGAAGCTAAGCAGGATTAGAGCCTGTCATTTCGGAAGGCCGAAGGGCACTATGGAAGGATGACTAAGAGAGGCGGGGAGAGTTCCTACTGTTTGAAAGCACATGCTAATTTTTTGGCAGGATTTATGAGAAAAATATACTATGCAGTGGTACCTCGGGTTAAGAACTTAATTCGTTCTGGAGGTCTGTTCCTAACCTGAAACTGTTCTTAACCTGAGGTACCACTTTAGCTAATGGGGCCTCCTGCTGCCGCCTTGCCACTGCCACGTGATTTCTGTTCTCATCCTGAAGTAAAGTTCTTAACCCGAGGTACTATTTCTGGGCTAGCGGAGTCTGTAACCTGAAGCGTCTGTAACCCGAGATACCACTGTATTTGTACTAGTCCATTGTCATGCTGGTGATGGACTGCGCATGTTCTAGGAATGTGCAGAATGCGGCAGCTAGACTGGTGACTCAGAGTGGCCGCCGGGACCACATAACACTGGTCCTGAGAGAACTACATTGGCTCCCAGTACGTTTCCGAGCACAATTCAGTGTTGGTGCTGACCTTTAAAGCCCTAAACAGCCTCGGTCCTGTATACCTGAAGGAGCGTCTTCACCTCCATCGTTCAGCCCGGACACTGAGATCCAGCGCCGAGGGCCTTCTGGCGGTTCCCTCACTGCGAAAAGCAAAGCTACAGGGAACCAGGCAGAGGGCCTTCTCGGTTGTGGCACCCGCCCTGTGGAACGCCCTCCCAGCAGAGGTCAAAGAAATAAACAACTATCTGACATTCAGAAAATACCTCAAGGCAACCCTGTTTAGGGAAGTTTTTAACCTGTGATATTTTAATGTATT